>VDFB02342518.1:0-126299 GCA_007258455.2 Sequoia sempervirens
TAGGTGCAGGGAAAAAAAATTGCTTGATGTTGTGCGTAAGAGTTCTCACCTATCAAGGTCACCAAGTGCAAGTATTCCAGCCTACACATGCTGTTCAAAGAAATTTCAAGAAAAAATATGACTGTTACAGCCATTTTTCAGCCTACACATTGATGTTCAAGAAGAAATCTCAAGCAAAATATGACTGTTACAGCCATTTTCCAGCCCATATACAATCTGATACATGCCATTTGTCAAAAGGTACAACTTTGGACATCATGGTAAGAATCTTTGGAACACAAGGTAATTATTGTGATAGCAATCTAGGAGAAATGGGCATAATTTTGAGCAAGCCTTGGTCACAGTCCAAGGAAAAGGAGGTAGTTTTTCCAATCACCTTTCATATAGGGGAAGTTGTTGACACAGAACAAAGGTACTTCAAGGATGTCAATGAGTTTGATGAAATAGGTTCAAATTCATATTCATTTTCACAATACAAATCAGGTATAAGAGGAAGAAGTGATGCTCATATTTTGCAACCATGTTGCACAAGAAACATGGCATACTGCTGCCCACATAATGTCCAGCTTTGGGTTTGCTATCATCATCAATCCCAGCTATTATATTCCATCATTTGCAGCCACACAAACATTTTCAGTTATGGGATTGAGTAAAGAATACCAATCAAAGTTAAGGAGAAATTGTGTTACACATATCCTTCCTATTGAGGATGTTATGAGCACCAAAAGAAGATCTCAAGGAGAAGTTTAAATTAATACTAGAGTAGCACAACATAAATATTGTAAGCATGGTGGAGTAACTCCAAAAGAAGATATTTGTGCAGAGATCACCAACAAAAATATGAAGGAACTTTTCAAGGACTTGTTGTGACCTTTTCACACATCACCCCATTCAAAATGGGGACCCCCTAATTTTTGCTTTGTTCTTCGTCTTTTGGCTTTGGTTTTCTCTCTCTCTCTCTCTCTCTGTGTGTCTCTTTCTGCTGTCTACCTTTTCGAGGATGTGCCCGTCTTTGAGCTTAAACTTGAAACTTTTGCTAAGTTTGAGAATTAGGGTTTTGGGTCTTCCGATCAGTTTGAAGTCAAATGGAGTAAGTAAATTGAAATCTGAGCTTGGCATTGCAGTCAGTAAGCCTCCAGGAGGTCCCCAGCAAAATTTCAGTGAATTCTAACAACTTACTATTTTTAGTAAGTACCTGATTTGGGGCATTTTCTCAGCACTTTTGAAGTTCTATCCATTACACTGCATCCAAGACACGTCAAACCATTGTAACGAGACTCGCCCAGACTCGCCCAGACTCGGCGAGTCCCGGGCCGAGCTAGTCTGGCCGAGTCTAGGGAGCCCGGGACTCGGACCCGCCGAGTCCAGAGCCGGACTCGCCAAACTCGCCAGACTCGCTGGGTCTGGGAGAGTCCCGAGCCTGGGACCCGACCGCGGCAGCAAGCACTTAAGACACTAAAAAAACATAAAATTAAAAGTTTAAGTTAGTTTTTTTTTGGTTCTATATGTTCTCTCCAACCCTAAAAGCAACCTCATTTCACTCTTTTGGCAAAATAGAAGGAGAAGAGAGAGTTGTGAAGAAAAATAGGAGGAGAAGAGAGGCCAACCAGCAAATTGTTTAAAACAAAAGCAAGGTCATATATCATTTGGGAAGCTTCATACTGCTAAGGAGGTGCATTGAAAGTTCATTGCTAGTGATTGGGAGGAGTTTGCATTGCATTCCAAGCCAAATCTAAGAGGTAAGTTTGATTTTAATGGTTTTTTTTGTGTTTTTTTAACAAATAATTCATTGTAATTTGCAAAATCATTGTTTTTAAATTTTTATAGTTTGCATTTTTTTTAACAAACCCTACTTGCAACTTAAATAATTTTACAAACCCTACTTGTTATTGCAGCCACATTCATTTGCAAATCAAACCATATTATTATTTTCACAATGTCTCAAACCCCAGTCAAAAAAGACCCTGCTTGGAAACATTGTGAAAATTTTCCCGGAATGAAAAGAGGAGAAACAAAATGTAAATACTGCAAAACAATATATCATGGAGGCATAAATAGATTGAAATACCACATTGCACGCATACCCATCCATGATGCAGTGGGTTGCACCCTAGCACCTATTGAGGTTGTTCGTGAAGTGCAGGTGCAATTAGAAAATTTTGAAATGCAAAAAGAAGTTAGAAAGAGACAGAGGGAGGAGTTGGCGGGTGTTGGAGTTGGACAGGGACTTGGTGCTGTTGGAGGTGCTTCTTCCATGCCTCCATACCGTCCTAGTGCTAGTGCTTGTGCTAGTGCTTCTGCTTCTGCACCATCTATTCCAATGCGTACTCCTAGTGCTGGTGGCGCTGCTACTGCTAGTGGTAGTGGCAGTATTAGCATTGGCCCTAGAGTTCGTAAATCTAGGGTGGACTCATATTTTGTACCACGCACTACTCCTGGTTCCCAACCGTCGCTTGAGAGCATGGGTTGGAACAAGGATGCACACGATGCAGCAAAAAAAACAATTGCAGACTTTTGGTACTACTGCACCATTCCCTTCCATGTAGCCAGGTAATTCTTTTTTCGTTTAATTGTTTTAAAATTTATATTTAAATTTTATTGTTTTAGAATTTAGATGTATCTCACTATCGAATTCAAATTTAAAGTTAAAAACTTAAATCTTTTCATTTTATGACATGTTTTAGGTCTCCTTTTTGGCAAAACATGGTTGATGCAATAACTATATGTGGGGCGGGGTTCAAAGCCCCCAGCGAAGATGAATTAAAGGGCCCACTTTTGACTCAAAAGGTGGCGGATGTGAAAGCACAATTAGAGGAGCAGCGTGTGCAATGGAGGAGGATTGGTTGCACCATCATGACTGATGGTTGGACCGATAGGAGAAATAGGACGCTGTTGAACTTTCTAGTTTCCTCTGGAGGTAATTGTACTTACCTTAATACATTGATATTTGAATTTGATTTAGTGATTAACAATTTAATAAGGCTGATTTATGTTTTTAATTTATTGAATAATTGGTAATTTGGTTTTGCTTATTTTTTCAGGTGACACTGTCTTCATAAAGTCCATTGATGCTTCCGCCCAATTCAAAAATGCCACATACCTATGTGAGGCTATAGAGGAGGTGATAGCCAATGTGGGGGAAGAAAATGTAGTGCAAGTGGTGACAGATAATGCAGCAAATTATGTTGCTGCTGGTAGATTATTGATGGAGAGGCACCCAACTATATTTTGGACTCCATGTGTCGCCCATTGCATTGACCTCATGATGGAGGATCTTGGCAAGCTCCCATGGATAAAAACATGTATGGAATCAGCAAGAAACATTTGCAAATTTGTTTACAATCATGCATGGGTGCTTAACCTTATGAGGCAATACACGGGGTTGAGGGAGTTGTCTCGTCCTGGCATCACTCGGTTTGCATCAAATTTTATCATGTTGCAATCCTTGATTCGGTCAAGGGCACCTTTGAGGCGCATGTTTGCTAGTGAGGAGTGGTCTTCCTCATCCTTTTCTACAAGCACTGCAGGGATTGCTGTGGCTGATTGCATATTTGATGAGGCAGGGTTTTGGACACCAGCAGATGAGATTGTGAAGGTAACATTTAATTCTTTATTATGTTTTAATTTTTAATCATATCTTACTTTTATTTGTTCATTTTCATTGACAGTCACACTTACTTATTTGTGAAACATGTTTGCACTTTGCAGTTTATTGAGCCCTTGCTAGTTCTCCTACGAGTTGCAGATGGGGAGAAGCCCGCAATGGGCTACATATATGAGGGCATGGATAGGGCCAAAGAGGCCATTAGATCAGTCTATGGTGGATGATGTATCGTCCCATTTGGGAGATCATTGATAGGAGATGGCAAAACCAACTCCATAGGCCCATCCATGCAGCCGCATGTTTCCTAAATCCGGCCTTCCACTTCCGCCGTGATCTCCGTGCAGATAGAGAAATTCTTAGTGGGCTCTACTCGACGATAGAGAGAATGTTGCCCGCTGTTACTACACAGATAGTGCAGGAGATAGATGCCTTCACTAAGGCACGAGGAGACTTCTTTGCACGTCAAATGTGCAAAGATAGTAGGACAACATTAATGCCAGGTAAAAATATATTTAAGGCCATAATTTTCATCTTTTTATATTATAATTTATTATTAAATGTTGAACTTGAACTTGAAACTTGAAATGAGATTGATTTTGTTTCTTTTTCTCATCTCAGATGGATGGTGGGAGATGTTTGGTTCTGATACACCGAACCTGCAAAATGTTGCCATACGAATATTGAGCCAGCCATGCAGTTCATCCGGTTGTGAGCGCAATTGGAGTATGTTTGAGCACATACACTCCAAGAAGCGCAATAGATTGACAGTGGAGAGGATGAATGACCTGGTATATGTTCATTACAACCTTCGGCTCAGATACAGGAAGGTTTTTGACCACGACAACACCCCGATCTGTTTAGAGGAGGTTGATCCACAGTCTGAGTGGATCACTGAGGCTACAAACGCAGTCTTTAGTGACGAGGACCTTGATTGGTGGACCAGGCAGAGAGAGAGGCTGAGGTTGTAGCCATGGCTGAGGAGGAGGCTAGAGCACGAGGAGACATAGCTACTGGTGGTGAGAGTGGTATGGGGACTCAGACACAGGCAGAGACTATGGCTGCAACCGCAACATCATCCAGGACCTTTAGACGCCTTCGTAGGAAGGATGCTGGCTCCACTATGCCATAGGCATAGAGTGATAGACTTATAGCTATTGTTTTGAATCTTTTGATATTTCATATTTGTATGGAACATTTGATGTCATGGATTTCATATTCCATGAGTTTTGTATACATTTGACTAATTTTATATATCAAAGTATGTTATTTCCTTCAGCAGCGCAACTACAATTTGTGTACTTTATACTTATGTGATCATTGTATACTTGTGTATGTGATCAAATTTGCTTTTATTTGTGTTGTATTCAATAAAGGGTGCTTGAAACAAGTTTTAAATCTTTAAAAATCTCTAATTTTCTAAGGTTTTTTCAACTTTTTTCATTTTGCCGAGTCTGCGCCGAGTCCGAGTCCGAGTCGCCGAGTCGCCGAGTCGAGTCACCTTAGCCGAGTCCGAGCCGAGTCCGAAGTCTCGGTAGAACTATGCCAAACCGCTTGTCTCAAAATTTGAGCCAGATCCGACAACTTTCTATTTTTTGCAAGTATCACCTTCAAAGCAGATTTTAGGGTTTACATGCGAAGTTTTTCAATGCATGTCTGGAGAATATTTTTGGGTTTTTCGAGCTACGCGTGATATAACATGCAAAATGAGATGATAACTTTCGCCAGCTTTCACTTCTGGAGGCTATTTTAGGGTTTGCATGTTGGAGTCTTCAACGATGTCCGGATATTCTTTGTGGTTTTTCGAAAGCTTCGCAGTGATATAACATGCAAACCAAGATCAGGACCTTTTTCAAGAGCCGTCTTCAGAGGCTATTTTTAGGGTTTGCATGCAGGGCTTTTCAGCGCATGTCAGGTTATTCTTTATGGGTTTTTTAAGAGCTCTGCAGCAAGGTGACATGCAAGCAAAGTTGGTCACTTTTTCAAAGACTTACTATTTTTAGCAGGATCATTCCAGCAACTACCCAGCACTTCAGTATCACAAACAAGGCGACACGCAACAGAAATGGGGTCAAACGGAGATCGTTTGAGCAACATGCAAGTCAAATTAGGGTTTCCAGCTTTGGGACCTAAAATGAGGGGTCAAATGCCAAAATCTCCGAAAACTGAAGTATCCCACTGCGATCTGTATCTCTCAAGCTATCCACTGGTAAAATTTGAAGGCAATCTGAGCACTTACTATTTATAGTAAGTCACTTCCGAAATAGGCTATAAATAGCAAGTCAATAGCAAGCGCCAATGTGAACAGGCAAGTCAACCCATGAGGATCACGTCAATCAGATTTCAAGTTAAACGGAGTTGCAGAAGTCCTGAAACCAGGCAGTTACTATAAATAGTAAATCACCTCCAGAAACATGCTATAAATAGCAAGTCAGCACAAGATGGCAATGTGAACAGATTAACTAGGTCATGAGGATCCTGTGGTTAAAATTTCAGATCAATCCAAGCTTCAAAAGGGTGAAAATCAAAAACTTACTAAATATAGCAAACCAGGGCAAGCAAGCTTAAAAAATGTCTAAGTCTGAGAAAATTCCTTCACCCCCTGTGAAATGCACCCAAGATAAGACTGGCAGAAGGATGGAAAAAGTTTCAAGTGTTGTTAATTCCTGCTGGGGTCATGAAATGCGCCCAAGTTATCTAGCTATGAAGGACAGGAAAAAAGTTTCTAAGGCATTGCAATTTCCTTCCTCACACCCTCAAATGCGCCCAATGTGAGGGAGAAGGTTGGAAAATTTTCTACGTATTGGCAACTTCCTCCTCATGCCTTGAAATGCGCTCATGATGGAAAGGGCTCTAGAAAAATTTCAAAGTGTTGTTTAATTCCTCCTTGACCCCTTGAATGCGCCCATATTCAAGGTGAAGCTAAGACATGTTCAAGGCGTTGAATTCCTCCTTGGTACTTGAAATGCGCCCAACTTGCTAGATGGATGAGAAAGTTTCTAAGTGTTAAATTCCTCCTTGATATCCCAAATGCGCCCATATTCAAGGTGAAGCTAAGACATGTGCTAAGGCGTTAATTCCTCCTCAACATGCAAAATGCGCCCAAGGATATTGAAGGTGGTGGCTCTAGGAAATATTCTAAGTATTGTTGAAGTTCCTCCACCCCAAGCAAAATGCGCCCAAAGTGAAGAGAGATAGTGGTCAACAAAATGCTAAGTATTAGGACTTCCTCCTAGACCTCTCAAATGCGCCCATACTGGTGATGGTATTTAAAAAATTTCTAAGGCACAAAATTCTACCTCCTCTAGAGAAATACGCCTAAGCTTGAGAGAAGGTGATGAAATTTACTGAGGCATGTATGAATTGGCAGTAAATACATCAAAATGCGCCAGCTTCATGAGGTTGAAGAAGATTTCTAAGGCAAAGCAGGAAAAATGCGCCTAGGGATGAAGAATGAAGATGAATTGAGATGGCAAAATATTTTTCTAAGGTCTAAAATTCAAAAATTCAAAGTACCCCTTCGTCTATAGACCCATGAATTTGATGCTTTCTGAGGAGAATTTTCTTCTGGGTACTGGATATCTTCGACAAGGAGTTGATTTTAAAATTTTCCACGCCTCGCCAAGGATTTTAGGATGAAGATTTTTGATGGGCGCCTAAATAATGAAATTTCCTAAGTAAAAATTTAGAATTTTCTAAGGCAAGGAATAGAAGTGTTCTTGTTGAAGATGAAATGCCTTGAATGGTGAATTTGAAATTGAATGCCTAGATGAATTTGATCAAATTCTTCATGAGAATAATTTTCTCGAGCTAGAGGTGGATAAAATCAGAGTGTCAATACCTCAGCTGGTAAAGTGAATTTCTTAAGGGGGGTGCAGTTGAATTTAATATTTTCAAAAGATGATTTTAAAATGCTAGTGAAGTACGCCTAGACCAGTGAATCTTCTTGAAATTCTAGGTGGTCAAAATATTCCAGACACCAGATGCCAAGTGTTGCAGCTACCAGAGGAGGGAAAATCGAAATTTGAATGAACTGGCTAAAGTTAGCTTCTTCTAGAAATCGACTTAGCTATATGAGCTGTGAGTTTGTTAATTTTTCTCCATCAGCTAGCAAGTTCGACTTGAGCTCTGAAGTGAAGAAGATTACAGTGTGAGGAAAGTTGAGTGGAGAAATTCGAAGTTGAGCTTTGGTGTTGAAATAAATTTGAAGCTGAAAAGTGTTGAACCAAGCTTGGGTCGATTTTTTCTTCTAAGTGCTGAAGTGGTATTGCTACAAGAAAATTTTCTAAGTGTTTAAAGTTCGAAGTTGCTGCAGGAGAAGTTGAGGTTTGAAGTTGAAATTTAGTGCTGCAGCTTCTCATTTCGAAAATCTGCTGGCAGCCCCGATGTGATTTTATTTTTCTAAGTTAAATTCTAATGACTATCTTTTGTTTTTGCAGAATGGCTGAAGTAAGAGCAACTGGCAAGGAAAATAATGCTGAATCCAGCAAAGCAAATGCGTCTAGACAGGCTATAATCAAGAAGCTGAGCAAGTATTTCCTATTGGAGTCGAAGTTTTCTTCAAAGCTAGGCAAGTTGGTTGATACGAACTTGGGCTCTTTCAATATGGAAGCTTTTAAAAGCCGAATGATGGGAATTGGAGGCCATCATCCTTCAATCACTTCGCACAATATTGTTAGAAGTGGACTTTATGCAGCTGTTGGTTTTCCACCAACAATTCAGTGTCCAAAGTTGATCATGGAGTGTGCTAACTGTTACAACCCAGACCAAAGGACTATCACTTCACCAGATGGCAAGTTGTTCGCCAACCTCACACCTGCAGCTATTGGCGAAGCATTTGGGATTCCCTCACACGAGAGGATGATCTACAAAACGAGAGAACGTGTTGAGTGGATGTATGCTTCTATATTTGACAGATGTACTGATATGATTAACTCTCGTTGGATGAACAAGCCCAAGCCCACTCGCACAAAGTTGCCGAAGTAGATAATCTCGGATGATTTGAAGCAAGAATATTGTGATTTGATTATGATGCTCAGCAAAGTCGGAGGATGTCCCCAAGCGTTCATCTTTGAACCTTGGATGTTTTACTACATCAACCTTGTGCTGGAAGGCAAGGAGTTTATTAATTGGGCAGTAATGATCAGTGATAATTTGCATGAGCAGCTCCGAAGTTTGAGGAGAACGAAAACATTCTATATGAGCTCATACATTATTTACATGTTGGCTCTTATGACGAAGTACAGAGGAATATAATATAAGGAGCCTATTGGGTGTGGCTCTCAGCAGTTTAAAATTCATGAGGCTTGTCTGCAGCTGCACTTGACAAGCACGTCTCATTACAAGAGAGTCAATGACGCCTTCACTATGCACATAACGAGATCACTTCAACAAAGAACTCATCACAGGATCTCCAAGGAGGCTCAGGAGTTGATAGAAAGGTACGGGTGTTGGTTTATCCAATTTCCGAAATTTACTTACATTAGGCTGCAAGGGTTTTCTTCATATCCATATAGGTTGCCCAAATACCCTACGAACAGGATTTTGATGTTAGAAATATCTAGGCAACTCATTGCCTATGATAAGATTCAAAAGAAAAAGAAGGGAGGACTTGACTTCCCAATCATCATGGGGAATTCAGATGAAGTGTGTCCTTCACTGCAGGCAGCCAAGGAAGCTGAAAATGAGCTTCAATTTTTCCACCTTTCTTATCACACCAGCAAGCAGTATTATGATCCTCACAGGAATATCAGATGGATACTGTTAGAGGAGTTCAGGCATAAGGAAAATATTGAAGATTTTTGGGCTAGTGCATTGGATGAAGCTGAAGTAAGAAGGATGTTTTCAAGATTACCTTTGAGCATGATTAGGGAGTGCGAGATTATTCCAATGCCGGACCAGGTAGACGAGGATATGAATTTTCTTCATCCAGATTATGAGGCAGTGAGGGTACATCGCTCCCACTTCCAGATTGGTCAAAGTCGGAGATTGCAGATTTGGATACACTTTGCATACCAGTCTTGACCTTCACCAGAGGATGGGTTGAAAGGCATGTGAACAGGCTTAAGAGTAGGTTGATTCCTCTTACTTACAATTTGAGGGGAGATCATAGGACGCCAACTACTACAAAGAAGAAACAGGTTGCTCGAGCTCCAGAGTCACGAAGGAAAGAGCCAATTCAGCCAGAGCCTCCAAGAATTGAGATGGCATCACCTACGCCATTGGAGACACGTTCTCCAAGCATACAAGAGATTTCATTATTTGCTGATCAGAGGAATATGTTGAATAAGGAACAAGAATTACAGGAGGCAAATCAGCCACCTTGTCGGGAGTCTGTTGGCCAGAGTGTCAACGCACCTACCAGAGATAATCCGTAGGAAGAAGATGAAGAAACTGCCACAGATACACACTTCCAGCATGAGCTTGAGGCAGCATTAGAGGATGACACAGTTACAAGACAGGAGGCCCAAGTTTCAGGAGATACTCAGCCCGTTGAAGCCAATGAGCTTCATCAGGATGAAGTTAGAGAAGAGGTTCATAAGGAAGAAGCAAGAAATGAGCAGCCACTTGTTATTTCGGACCTACAACAGGCAGTACCGGATTGGCTCAGAGATAGGATGAGGAGGAGCCCCGTTGAAGAGATTGATCCAGCAGTTGAGATGGAGGAATTCCTTAGTAGTATCTGCGCGCCTTCGACAAAGAAGAGGGCTAGGAAATTTTTGAAGATTTCAACAGATGAGGATGGCTCTCGCACCCTTCACGTGGTTGTGCCAAGGGTTGAGTGTGATCAAAATGAAGTTGTTCTAGAAAATTATGTGATCACCATCATGGAGTTAGGTCACCCCACAGGAGCACAAATAATTGAGGAATGTGATAGCTCCTACCAGGCGCTCAAGGACAGATTGCTCCGGACTGAAGGTAAATACAAGAAATTGAAGGAGCACAAGACTTTGATAGAATACGTAAAGCACTTGTCTCGTCCTTGTGGGCAAGAGAATCCGGCGATCGAGCTCCTAGCCAAGTTTCCTAGAGAATCAGTTAGCGGCTTGGAAGATTTGAGAAAGATGGCACAAGAAGTAGATAAGTGGGTTGCTAGTGTTTGTGTTGAGACAGAGAGGTTTATGGAGGATCTTGCTCATGCTTACCAGTAGGCTTCCAGCATTATGGCACAAATTGATGCAATTGATCAGGCATGGGTTAATGCTCATATCTATCAGAGTAAGGTTATTCAACATTTGGAGGCTTTGATGCATACTCCCTTACAGATTTTGATTGAGGGAGGCATGATACAGGAGGGTGATAGATATGATTTCACCAGCTGGTACTCTTCAGTTGTCACAGGCCGAGGATTCTTTGATGCAGCATAGGCAGATTCGGCCAGAGTTAGAAAGGCCATGACAAACATTCTTGATGGAGTCCTGAACAAATTGGAGGCTATATTTGCTAGGAGGATGACTTCGGAGGAGGTGACTGTTGATGGTTTGAGGAGCAGGCTGCCACCTTTCTTTTCAAAGGTGAAGACTTTTATTCAGAATGACTTTGAGAACACCTCAACTTTCTCCAACATTATTCAGAACACTCAGGATGCTTTAGTTGCTTGGAGAAAGTCTTGCACTCGACATGGGCAGGCAGTTACAATGTTAGAGTTCTAGCTTGATCATATTTTGCCTATCTCAATTCAAGAGGCTGAAGCTGTGCTGGCTAGATTCATTGATTTTGCAGCTAAGGAGAAGGAGAACGGAAATGTCTTTCTGGATGATGACCTTTTGGATGATTGATAGTGGGCATTGATTGCCTTTGCTATTTTGGGAGTGAGTGGGAATCTTTTGATTCATTTATTGTACCACTCCTTATTCTGGCAGTTTTTAGGGTTAGGGTTGATGTGGCTTGATCTGAGCCCTCCATTTGATTGTAATCTGAGCCGTCCATTGGACTTGGCCAGCTATAAAAGGGGCATCCCCCCTTCATTTGTACATTATTAGATCATCAGATTAGAGAATAGAGTAGAGAGACTGATAGTATAGTTGTGATAGCTTAGCATTAGTTTGTTAGCATAGCTTGAAGAGGAAGGAAAGCTTTCTCATTGAATGCTTTGTAAAAGGTTGTTGTGAACACTCTCTCAATAAAAAGAGCTTTCATTGATGATGTTCGCATCTTTTGTTGTGAGTAGCTAGCAAGGCTTTTTCGTCCTTCCAAATCACTTAGTAGCGTAAAATAGAATAAATTTCATTTTCATGCAAGTAGATGTTAGTTGTGGATTGTGGTGTTTGATCAAGGCAGCTTCGTTTGATCCATACCACTAGCAGCTTGCTGACAACAAGTTTGCCTTGTGTGGTCAACTGGAACACTTTATAAGCTTAACTTCGGTTTCGATTCACGTCTTGGCATGCGTCGTCTTGATGGTGTCTTTATGCTGAATCGTGACTTGAAAACTTCTTGCTACTCCCCTTGAAGATTGCACCGACTTTGTATAAGCTGTCCAACGCGAGGCGAAGCAAAGTCTAGTTGAGGTCTGCTGAGATTGATCCTACATCCTACTTTAGGATAGAACTTAGACTTTCTCAACCCTGCATTTATTTCAATTCAGTACATTTCTGGTTAGTTTTAGGAAATTCGTACCTTATTGTCAAATCATTCGCCTCACACATGAAAATCCCCTTTCATCATTAATCTGCTGTCAGCTTCCAAGTACTTGTGAACAATTGTGTAAGTCCCCTCGTCAAAACAGCAAATCACAACGAACCAACTGAGGGTATTCCATTGCATTGTCGGAACTTTGGAGTTAAACGTACGATCTCTCTCGCAATCTTAGCGTACAAAATACTTTGATCAAGAGAGAATGGAGTAGCCTACGGATACTTTGTTCTACTGATTGGTGCGGTCACAAAAATCACATCAACAAGACTCATCATGGATGCATACTTGTCGGCCAAATTGTTTCCTAAGTTGCGAGGGTTGCCTTCATTGTTTGATCCAAGTCGAAGGTGGAAAGGTATAATCATGCATCACCTCACAAATCACCCTAAGGAGGTGCCTCTATAATGTGCCACTACACCAAAAGACTGGCCTAGTGGTGAGGACAAGCACCAAGGGTGTTAAGGGAGGGGTTTCGTCCTTAGTTGGATCCACGGGATAGCATGCAACGAACATGTGGAGGCCTCACCATCTGGATCAAGTGCACAACTATCAACACAACAGCGGTACGTCTACCAAAGCTGCCACCACGCTCTACAAGGTATGACCTCAAGACATTGGCTCTAATATAAGGCAACTACTATGTCGAATATCCAATCTAGTGGTGAATGGCATCCACCAGTGTTAAGCATGAGGTTTTCATCCCACCAAAAAGCTTGGAGGTAGCACACGAGGTGGACATGTGGCAACCTAAGCCTATCTGATCATGGGTGGGTCCCAACCTCAAGTACACACCCAACGAGAATCCGCACCGCCACAAGACATCACATGAATGTCACAACAATTAACAAAAAAATATGAATGAAGATAACAAGAATAGGTAAATATGAGTCCAAGGTTATAGTCAAAGATACATCCTTTGATGATACCTTTTCAAGATGATAATAGTGTTATAGTAATGGTCAATTAGTTTTTAGTCACAAGCTTTCATATAGTGCTTCCAACTTTATGATATACTTTATGTTTTATTTCCCTTAAATGTATTCTTTGTATTTATCCAACATTCATAACGTGGGTTGTCTCCCATACTTGTAATCCTTTATAAGAAGGTTTTCCCTTCTTATTTATTTAATGAATATCATGGTTATCTTTACATGACCGATTTCAGTAATAAGTAATTTAACTTAATCAAATATATAAGAGGAATTTAATCAAAATGTAGCTTCTTGGTGCTAAATTTAACAACTATATAGAAGTGCCCTCAATACTAACACTCTCCCCCAAAAAATTAGATTAACTCCAAAGTGTGCTTTGGCCATGACCCACCATGGGTAAATCCAATCCAAAATTCAATGCCTTCTCAACTAATCTGACTGAGGCTTTATATGAGAATGCACCTCATTGTGCAATGATTTGGCTGTAGCTTCTCATGACTTAATCAATCATTTCTTGGTTTGTGAATTTATGTAAGCCTTGTGAGCTGGGCAGCAGCAGACAACCATGCCTCCTGCCTATGCTGATGCAACATGTTAATAAGATGCACGCTAGATGGCATCTCATACTTAGATTTTGCTTGAGGAGGGTTCCTCAATTTCTCTATTATTATTTTCAGATTCGTGTTCTCTATATCAGCTGCAATAAATGATTTTTTTAGTTTTTGACCACAAGCTTCACGTCTGTCACAAACTTCTCATAAGCCATATAGAATTCTTGGCTTGAAGTAACACCCTATGTGATGAGTCACCATTGTATCTTCCTCTATCTTCACCAATTCAAAATCTACCAAATGTTGCTTCATCCTTTATAACTTCAGATAAACATGTATTTGAATAATGGTTTCCTTTTCTTTAGCTTTTCTTTGCCTTTTCTTTAACACCAAAATATTAAGACACTAAGATACTTTCTTTCCATCGGAGGGTGCCACAATACAAGGATGTTTAAGTTAGTGATGGGCACAAGGTAGCATTCACAAGACTCTTCTTTGAGCCAAATATAGCTAACATGGTTGCCAACGAGTTTGGGAAGTTTACAGCTCACAGCCTCTTCATGATAAGTACAGGGACTCTCACATATGGTGGGACTTCTATGGCCAAGAATTAATGTACCTAAAGCATCTTGCCATCAAACTTTTATCACAAGTATGTTTCTCAACTCTCTTTCCTTTTTATTTTTATAACTTCAATTTTATAAATTAATTTTAAATTTAAATTTTTTTAATTTTATATAGATTTTGTCTTTAATAGGTTGCAGGTTATTCCACTATGTGGAACCAAAGAACATGTTCTTTTATCCCCTCAATTAAGTGCAGCCATTTGGAAGCCAAAAGGTAATAGAACTGGTCTATGTGCATTCAAACTTGCACCAAATATCGCACATGCAAACCAAGTACACAATGCAATGAAAGTGAAACATTGGAATGTAGATCCCACACATCCCAACTTGGATGCTTCCATTGCACCTCTTTCCTTAGTTGACATCAATGAAGAGGGGCAAGAAATTAACACCCAAAACTGCATTGCACAGCTAGTAGGAGTAGCACAGGATTTGCTTGAGGTTCTAATGAACCAAGTGATAATGACAAATGTTGATGCTCTCAATGAATAGCAATAAGATGATTTATATTGAGTTTTCATGTGCATTATGTAGTTTGCTGACCACTAACCATTAGTCTATTTTAAATAGATGCTATAAAATTTACACCATTTTGATTTATCAAATTATCACTTGGCATTTGCCATTGTGGTTAATTTTGTTTACTCTATGCATATTATGGTTAAATATGTTTATGATCCATATGGGATCTAGGAGGTGTTACACAAAAAATTGTCATTGCACCAAAAGATCGACCTGTTAATGCCCAATACAACCACCAATGTTAATGAATCCACGGGAGGCGGTTAAGCCATGTCACAAACCCGAGCGTTGTGTTGCACAGCACAAGGAGACCAAGGGCACACACCTTGCAACAATCCCCCTCCCCCCAAGCACAAGCGAAGGGTTCAAACCCGTGACCCTATTGTTGCACAAACAGTTGTCGTTGCACCAAAAGATCAACTTGTTAATGCTCGATACAACCGCCAAAGTTAATGAATCCACGGGAGGTTGTTAAGCCATGTCACGGACCCGAGCGCTATGCTTCACATCACAAGGAGACCAAGGACGCACACCTTGCAACTGGAGGAAAGCTCATTATCAAATTAAATCACTTTAGCAAGTTCCAAGCACTAAAATCACCCCCAAAGCTCAGCAGTACAACTGTTAGTTTTGATCAAGCAGTGATTTTGAAACCATCAACTTCAAACAAGGGACAGCTTCAAAAATGCCATGGAAACAATGAAACCACTGGTCAGCAGGAAGGGGTAGTTTCGTCCTGACACAAGAAACTAGAATGTAAAACATCCCAGTTGACCCAGTCTCTTTGAATTCCATGGAAGAGGACTCTCTAAGTTCTAACACATGTCTAGAGTCTTCTAGCACTCTATAAGAAGACAAAGAGGGAGTTGAATTGCAGTTGTTGTCGCAACGAGGTGAAGAACAAGCTGAAACTGGAGAAATAGACTTGACAGAACTAATATCTAGTATCTGTACTTGTTTATTTGAGCAATACCTCTAGTGAAAGAGCATTTGCCACTACCATCAAGGATTTTCTCTCTTCATGAGGTTTCTTAGGATAAATATTGTGTGTGTGGCATCATTTCTTCATTTCAGTCCATTTCTATATACATCAGCACTTTAATCCCTCTCTATGCACATTAATTTCAATTGTTTGATTCATGATTTTTACTTGAAAGAGGAGGAACTTATGGATCAATTGGTATTAGAGCCACAAGTGCTTTGAGGCTTGTAGGTAGTTTTTGGATGAAACATAAAGGATTTTGTGTATGACCATTTTTCCAAATTCTTCACAAGGTGTTGCAGGCTGCTGTTTTCAAGGTACAGCCATGACAAAATCTCAAAAGAAGCTTAAAGATTTCCACAAAAGCCATGAGAAAATGTGGGCAGAGAACAAAGCTCTTTGAGAGAAAGTACAACATTTGGGGCAAAGAATTGAAAATTTGCCAGTTTATAAGGAGGACCAAATTGAATTCTTTATAGGAATCCTTGAGCAAATGCAACAAGAGTTGATGGTGACAAATGAATTCTTTACAAGAAAGAGTAAACAAGCCCCTACTCAAGAAGAACAAACAGAAAATGAAGCATGGAAAACACCCATGAGCATGTTTTCTTCAATGGTTTCAAACCTGATAATTCCACTAGCAAGTTTGAAAGGCATACCAAGGGTATAAGGTCCAAGTTGCTAGCAAGGACGGGCTATCATGGAAAACAACTTAGCAATGATGGTCAATGAAACTTCAACCAATCATTATCAAGAAAAGACCACTACATGAGGGCCTTTGGTTATGGAAGTATGTAAGTTTTAGAAAGCTCAAAGAAGGGATCTACACCATGTAAAAACCAAAGACAGCACAAGGGCGGTGAAAACTCCTCTAATATTATTTTTGTAAAGCCTCAAAAGGATTGTAAGTTGCCTTCAAAGCATAAGCAACAATCCAAGCAAGTAGATAAGAGCAAAACTCTACTTCAAAAGGACAAACAAGAGTCTTCAAAGATGAGGACACCTTCAAAGAAGGGAGAAGCAAAGTATGACATTCCAAAAGATGAAAAGGAGAAAATGGGGACATTCCACTCCACCTACTTCGCCACTAACCAAGCCCTGCGAGGTCAAAGTGATGTGAATAAACATGGTAAAGAGTCCATCTTTTGTTACAGTTGCAAGAAGAATGGACGTGTTGAATAAAAATGTAGGTTTGTTCTTTGCACTAATTGCGGAGTAAGTAACCATTGTAGGATAAAATGCAAAGCAAACACCAATAAGGAGCACAAGTTTCATAGCAATGATGGAATAGCAAGTGTTAGGTCTTGCAAGTTTTCATATCCCCATCTCATTTCCCATCATGTATAACCGATCTAAGAAAGTTTTTGTGGGTTTGTGATGTTTAGCTGGTGTTTGTCATTATACTCATACCCCCATTCCAGCCTAAGTACCTGTTGTGACCTTTTCACACATCGCCCCATTGCAAATGGGGACCCTTTGTTTTTGCTTTTTGAGTTTTTGCCTTGCCGTCGCAACTGCTATTTACCATGTTTCTTTTACAATGAGGAGTTTGAGTTTTTGAGGGGTCACCCGAGCCAAGTAGAGAATTTGAACCCGAATCAGTGTGCAAACATCATCACAGTGCTTAGAGGTCCCGAGGGACGAAGATTGACTGTCGTTTGAGCCAATTCTAACATCTCCTACTTTTTAGAGATTGACCCTCTGGACCCCCCTATTTTTTGGGGACTTCATTTTTGGCATTTTTGGCCCATGTTGCACTTCCTATTTTTTAGGAGCTATTTTTGGGAAGTTACTATTTTTGGAAAAGTTTCTATTTTTGGCAGGGTTCCTATCCTTAGAAACTGCCCAGATTTCAAAAAATCAGTCATAAGTCCCAAAAACCCAATGGAAAATCACAGAAAATCAGTTGAAAATCTGGAAAAATTCATAGAAAAGTCTGAAAAATTATGAAATCCATGGTGAAATCTAAATAAGTATGAAGGCTGGTCTGAAATTAGACATGGCAAGAAGGCTGGAAAGTTCGCCCAACATGTAGAATGGAGATGGCAAGAAGCCTTGGAAGTCCGCCCAGCTTCATGAAGGCATGGAAAGTCAAGTGGAAACTCCTATGGAAAGTCCGCCCAGCCTAGATGAGCAAGTGGAAATCTCCTTAGAAAGGCATATGGAAAAGAGTGAAGAAAGTCCACCCAGCTTTGAGATGGGAAATGGAAAACCTGATGGCAAGTCCGCCATAGGGACGAAAAATGGAATGGAAAAAGCTCAAGAAAGTCCGCCCTCCTCGTGGCAAACTCTCTCCAAAGTCCGCCCACCTTAAGAGCTTGGAAAAAGGTTTGGAAAGCCCTCTAGGAAGTCCGCCTTGCTTTGGAAAACCAGATGGAAAGTCCACCCAGCCTAATGAGGAGTTGGAAAAACATTTGCCAAGTCCGCCATCACTTGGAAGACTATCATGAAAGTTCGACCTCTCAAGATGATGAATGGAAAGAGCTTAAGAAAGTCTGTCAGCACTTGGAGATAGGTGGAAAAGAAGAAAGAAAGTCCGCCACAAAGGGAAGACACAAAATCAAGTCCGTCCACCCCTCAACATAAATATTTGACCTTGAGAATGAATGGAACAAGTCCTAGAAAGTCTGCCTAGCCTTTTGGAAGGAAGTTCACAAAGTCCGCCATGGAGATGAGGAAATGAAACATGGACAATCATCTCCAAAGTCCGCCTTGGGGAGGTGATAAAGAAAGAAATTAGCCAAGTTTGCCATGCATCATGTCAAGAAACATTAAAAGTCCACCATGCTTGAGGAGAGAGAGAATATGCAAGACTTAATAAGAAGTTCGACCTCAAGAGAGAGACATGGAGAATTTGACATGAAGTCTGCCATACCAAGAAAATGTCTATGGAAAAGAACTCATCAAGTCCGCCTGGAAGGAATGGTGAAAAGGTCACCAAGCCCGCTGGAGGTAGATTGGAAAAGAATCAAGCAAGTTCGACATTAGGAGAGAGAATGTCAAAAAATCTTTATAAAGTCAAGCAAGTTCGCCAAGAGAAGTAATGAGGAAATGAATAAAATCCTTGACTAAGGATGGAATCCTCCCAACTTATGCAAGCCAAATTCAGAACTGAAGGCAAATCCACAGGCAAAGTTCATTTGAGCACAGAAATGGCCAAAATCTTGAAGGTGTTACAAAGTAGCCAAAATTTGGCTAAGCATGGGAAATTCTTCACAAGGAAGGTTCCAATTTCCTCCAATCCAGAAAGGACTTAATAACTTCAAGTCCAAACATTTGCTCCAAGGGGAGACTTCCAGACTTCCAATATAGGTGAAAAGAAGAAATCTAAAAAAGGAGATCCAAACAAGCACCAAGGATAGAGTCATAAGCGAAGGAAAATATTCTAAGGCAAGCATGTGGAAGAAAAACAAAGTGACCAAGAAAGACATCCAGCACACTGAGGTGGCGCCTCGTCATCCTCCAACCAATCAAATTATTCCAAATCAACATGCAACAACTTTCTATTTTACTGTTGGTTCATATTTAGCAAAAAGGACAAGTGTCCTCGAATGTAATTTTCTCATTGGTCGAGAAGGAGTTAGTTAGGACAAACCCTAATTAGGGTTTTATTTTGTAATCTCGGCCGTTGATCCTAAATCAATCTTGGCCATTGAATTGTAATTGGGAAGCCTATAAATTGAGCTCACCCCTCATTTGTAAAGCATGGGAGCATGTTGCAAAACATGTCAAGATAAGTAAATTGTTGTATACGACTGCCAAAGTAATAAGTAATGCATGCATTGTTCTGATGGTGATTACTTCTCTTATTTTGGAGTTGGCATGGTTCTTATCCCTCATCATAGTTTAGATTTTATTTCATGTATGTTAGGTGAATGCAAGATTTGATAAGTATTGATTTATGGTGAAACTTTTGCTCATACTTTCTTTGAATGGATGATTTTCATTCAATGCGTAAAGTTAGCCTGAGCTTACTTTGTGGATTCTTAACTTCTGTCTGGATAAATATTGTTCGATTTGATGGTAGTTATTCATGATGTGAAAATCATAAGCACATTCCCTTGAAGATTGCACCCACTTTGTGTAGTTGTCCTAAGTGTGGCGAAGCAAAGCGTGGTTATTTGTTTCACCAAGTCAATACCGTCTCTTGAATTCTTAGGAAGTAGATTAGAACTTTTGAACCCTAATCTCCTTTTTCAGTTTGTTTCATTCGGGACCCAGACAACGGAGCTTCATTGCCTAAACCTTCATTGTTAATTGAACGAACCTAGCATAAGTCCCTTTGTGTTACCAACATATCACAATGACCATTGAGCTTATCCGCACGTCAATACTTGACATAGGGAACCTTGCAATCGCCATATGATCTTCTCGCAATCTTAGCATATGCGGTGGTTTTTCAAGAGAGGATAGGGTGTTTTTGGGCATTTTATTCTGATGTTTGGTGTGTCACAAAACACGCATCAACAATACCCAAATTGAAAAGCCAAATATTTGTCAAAGTGTGAAGGTCGCCAAGAGTCCCATCTATTAGAATACCCGATTGGTTATCTTTGTTTCAAATTTGAGGAAAACTCGACCAAAATTGTGAAAGTTATGCAATTGCAAGATTTTTCCTAGGATCAAGGATGTTGTGTTTCAAATTTGAGCAAAATCCAACCAAAATTGTGGAAGTTATGCAATTGTGCAATTTTCCTAGTGTCAAGGATGCCATGTTTCAAATTTGGGGAAAGACCGATCAAAATTGTGAAAGTTATGCAATTATTTTCCTAGTGTTTGGGATGTCATGTTTCAAGTTTGAAGAAGTTTGAAGCAAAACTATGAAAGTTATTCAATTGTGGATTTTTAACATGCAATGGGATATTATGTGTTGGGGGATTTCAGGCATAATTTGGATGCCTTAAATCCTCCAAACATCCACTTCAACCCCTTTTTGCTTTCAATACTCACCCATTTCTCCTATTGCGGAATTTCAACCCTACGAGTATATCCTATAGGTTTGTAAACTTTCGCAATGTCCCTGAACCCATCAATTCTCCACTATCCTTTTGCCTTCACTTCTTCTGCCAACACGTCCTATTGCAGAACTTAAACCTCATTAGGGATGCATCAAGTTCACCCCAAAATCTCTACAACATCCACTTCACCCCAAAATCTCTGCAACATCCACTTTGCCCCAAAATCCCCACAACATCCACTTCATGCAAAAATCCTCGCAATTTTCAACCCCTCCTAAATCTCTGCAATTGCATTTGTTTAGCAAGTTTTCATCAAGTCTTCAAGCAACTGCAAGAAAATGATTGTGTTTGGCAAATGTCCAAAAGTCTTGAAATTCCCACAATATCCAAGTGACCCTGAGATTTCCGCAATTTTGAGTATCATGAAATTTCACAATGGTACAGAAGGGCACGAATTTCCGCAATTCCTTTAGAGGATGTGTTTTTTGCCGCTAACAAGTGTTGATAACGCTCCAAAACTGTAAATTGAGGCACACAATGCATGATTTCACGCCATAACTCGGAACTAGTGCTTGCATGAGAGGATTAATAGCACATATCTCCAAGTTTTTCTACAGAAATAAACTATGGCATGTTGTTGCTAACAAAGACTCCAAGTTCTCATGGGAAGTTGCACTCAATGTACTGTTTGTTAGACTCAAGGCACACTTCTCACGACCTGCAATGTTATCTTTGGCCTTTTAAAAAGGGAGATTGTCATCAGTCAAGGGTGGGGGAAAAGGTTCTAAGGCGTTTAAGAGGATTTTTGGGGTGAGATAAAAGTGTTTTGTGTTTTTTGTTTTGTTTTTTGGATAATATAGTCCATGACAATGCAATTTTCTGTAATAACACTGCATACTTTGATCTGAAGCATATATGAATACACGCTTTCATGTGTGTCATCTCTAGTGTGATACAATAATTTTTTGGACAGAATAATCAAGGATTGTCAAGTTCATCAATGCACATTTGTTGCATTTGTATTGCTTTCATTGTTAGTCTTTGCTCAAGGAGCATTGTAATTTCTTTCATTGAAAATAATAAAATTGTTAATATCACAAAATGGATTTTGAAATAGGATCACATTGTTAGTCTTTTGTAGGTCAAATTGTTACAAGATAATAATTGATGGGTGACCACTGAAGTATATTTACGTGTTATGAAATGAATAGACTTTTTAACCCTAAATAGGCACCGATCAATATTTGTTCTACCCATAGCCTTATAATTGATTTTAAAACAATAAGCCTTAAACCAGCTTTTTTATTTGTTTCATGTTATTGTTTGAATTCTTTTATTTGAAACAAATTGATCACAACAAGCTTACATGTTTTAAGATCAAATTCACAAATCCTTGTCATAAGTATACGAGAGTTAATCTACTAGACACTAGATCATTAAATTGTAGTGTATCTACACTAAGTGTCAAATGGAAACCCGCCTAGGTTTTGCAAAGCATGAAGTGTAGAGAAAAACACTATTGAAAGTGTTTCTTGTTCGTTGGCCTAACTTCAAACAACTTTGAGCATAAGATTAGGTAAGTCTTAAGGAGTTACTAGAATACATGTTGGGGAACCAACAAATTGGCGACTCTGCTAGGGAGTTCAATAGTTTATTGTAGGTTAGAGCCTAAATTGTCTACATCCAATATCTTACCAAAAGCATTGTGAGATCTATTAAATTGCTTTCCCTTCTTAGGGTGGCAACTTTGTCAAAGGTTAACTGATGACATTGCATAATAGCAACAAACATGGACGGTAGAAGATCTCAATTTCAAAATGATCCACAGAAGAAACTGGCAGGCTATTAGTAGAAAGATGAACTGACTTGGAAAGTTAAGAATTTAGGTAGGCCTTCCACTCCCGACTCTAGTTCCTCAAAGCAAAGAGAAAATACTAGCGATACGAACAAATCCTTTAATGGTAACATTGATGAACCTATCAATAAACTAGGGTTAGATAAAGATGATAATGCTTGGATAGAACCTTAATACCATAAAGTCCTTAACGGTCTTGAAAAGGAAAAAGAAAAGTTACGAATAGAGAATGATATCAATGAAAGGCTCTTTTCTCAAGTAAATTCCCTGGCAATTAACCCTAGGGATAATGATTTTGTTGATCATGTCCTATCTCCCGTAAAGCAAGAAGAAGATCCTTATTGGTATAAAGATACTATTGCAAGTGGATTTGATGATCTAAGAGATGGTGTAGAGACTGAAGATGATGAAGATTCACCAAAGGTAGTTAGATTTGAAAAGAAAACTGAATTTTCAAGGGAAGCAAAGCTTCTAAAAGAAGTAAATGAGTTTAAGGTTGAACTGGATAGGTTGGAGGCTCGGAGGATTCGAGATGATTTGAAAATAAGGATTGATGCTGTGAGAAATATAGATTAGCCTGGCAATTTTTCCCATACAGTGAACTCGTCTCAGAATATTCAAGCCATTAAGGCTTAAGCTTAAGTCCCACAACAAAGATTAGAGGTAAATGCTAAAGGATCTACTCCTGCTGGATCGCAGAACAATCGAATTGGGTGACATAAGGGCCATATTCCTACTAAGCCACCATTGATTTTAGAGAGATATAGACAGCTTGACTTCACTACAATTCTTGGGTATCTAAACCCAATCCTGATTGAAATAAGGATTTCCTTAGAATTTTTTTTTGGAAATACTACATTATTTGTTGAAGATCATATGAAAGCATTCATAAATCTATCTGATGACTTTGAGATTGAAGATGATGTCCTCGGGAAATTATTTGTGCAATCTCTAATTGACAAAGCAAGGGATTGGTACAAAGCACTTCCTGCAACAAGCATTGATTCATGGGTTGAGTTTCAAAGGATATTTAGAGAACAATATGGTTACAAACCCAAAATTCATCATAAATGAGTTCACTAATATTACCAAAGGGTCAAACGATTCTATGCTTGATTTCAATGCAAGATTTACCAAGGTAATGAATAAAATCCTAGCCTACCTAAAACCTAATGATTCAATGAATATATGTGTTTAGTTTTATACAGATGCCTATCAATTGAGAGACAAAGACCCTCAGATGTTGAGGGATGCATACAAGGTGGTTGTTGTAATGAGCATAATCAACTTGTGAGCATTCAGCTCAATTTTTGAGTTTTCCCTAAGCTTCCTAGTGAGTTGGGGAGAACTCCAAACTTCTTAGAGTGATCGAGGCTGGTAGCAATGACTTTGGTTCTTGGAAATGAGCTCAATAGGTAGTGTGGATCAGTATGACATTTTCATAAATGAATTCTGACCTTTAGTGGCTTCTCCAAACTTCTTGGATAAGCAATCTATTTTTACTAAGTCACCCAATTAGCTCCAATCATCATTCCAGGTCTTCAAAATCATATTGTTATGATCAAAGTTTGTTTTCGATGTAGTTTCAATGCTTTCCACAACTTGGGTAAGTGATTGAGTTATTATTTAATTAATTCACTTAAGTTGTCTAATGTTGGAAAATATTAAAAGGACAACTTAGTATAATAGTTCATTGGAAAGGTGTTAAGTTGTATTTTAAGTTGGATGCCTAGGTTTGGGGGTCTTTTCTCATGAAAAATAATATTAAATTTCCTAAAAGGTCTTTGCAAGGGAAAAAGACAATTATTATACTTTTAAATTGAATATTTCCCTCCAAAAAAGCAATATAAGGAGGATGTGGGCTCATTTGAAGGGTTACTTGTGAATATGATATTGTTATGCTCCTGGAATGAACCTGAGTTCTTCCAAGGATTCTTGAAGACCAAAACCTTCTCAAAGTAAAACTGGTTTCGGGGACGAAAACCCCCCTAGCTGGTATTGGTAATTTCATTCAGGGATTACAGTCGTGCTTAAGATCGGAGTTTTCAGTCGTTAGTGTTGCAAAGACGGAGAAATTTGATGTATTTTGAAGAGGTTTGTTGTTGCTAATCTTTGGGAAACTAATCCATGTGATTTCAGTGAACTATTGATGACTTCCCAGATAGGCTGTACACTTGCAGGCATGCCATAGGCCGTACCCTTAGGGATGTCTTATTGCTGGTATGAAATACACTGTTTCTATTGTTTTTGAGATGATAATGATTACAGAAGAACAGGCCGTACAGCTAATGATTGCAGATTTAGTTGCATTGTGGGTTGCACCTTATCTAAGGACGCATGAGAATGTGGTGATTGGGATGCCTAGTTTTGGGTGCTCTTTTCTCCCTCATTGGGGGCACCTAGTGTGCCAATGATGTTTTCATATTATGTTTTAGAGGGAAAGAGATTGTGAAAGGGTTTTGTTGTGTTTGTTTTCTGCTGTTCTAACATTAGCAGCAGCTCTAATGCTGATACAATCCAAAGTATAACTGATTTACATCTTCAGCTTGTTTATCAACCTTTATATTGAGTTTTGGTGTATGTAAAAGAAGTTTATGTTAATTTTGTTGAGTATTATGAAGTTTGGATTTGTTGGGGTGAATTAGGGCGACCATTCCCAGAGTTTTCAGAGCTTCTTCAGCAGTGTTTTCAGATTGGTTTATCTACAACACAGCAGCAAGCAAGTGCAAACAGACGTGCATCAATGTATTCCATCATCATTCAAGGCATTTGTGTTGTGTTTCCAAGTTAGGTGGACTTTTTTAAGATATTTGGCTCTTATTGGGATGTTACAATTGTTTTTTTTTCATCAGCACTTATATCAGCAATACACATGTTTATCAACAATTTGTAACAGCAGATAATAACTCTATTTTGGCATGATTATGTATGAGCTAACGTTGTAACATTGGATGGTAGTACTGCCAGTGAGTTGCTCTTGTTTAATGCTGATACTTACCCCGCTGAACAAGTGGTTTAATTGCAATCACTCACCACCAAAAAGTGGAAGAGTTGTCATTCGTATTTGTACTTGCTCGCCACTAGATAAGTGGTAGAAGCTTGCTTTTCATCTTCCAGTATTGTATAAGCTTTCCCACTGAATAAGTGAATGTGCCCTTGTAATTCCCATTGAAAAGTGGATGTTTAGTGACGTTTACTTCTTTCAGTATTGTTTATGCACTCCATTGGATAAGTGGTATTGGCTGGGCTTGCCGCCTATGCCTTACTTTCAGTTGTTGACTTAGTTTAATTGTAATCTAGAACACCATATGCCCTCACCTTGCCCATACTACAAACTGGGTGATAAGAAAGTGGAACTGATATTGCATTATAATCACTCTTTCAGCTGATGTAATTTTTCAAAAATAAAAAATAAAAAAAATCTAAGGTGGTTATTACAGCTGCTCATATAGAGAATAACAGAACAGTATCAGGTAAGCTTCATGAGAGGGATGACATTAAGATCTTGACTAACAACAAAGGACATCAGGATAGGCTGCCTACATCTAAAGAAAAATTAGACAAAGTGATAAACACCTTGAAGGATCTACACTAAAAAATGGCTCAAAATGAAAAAGGCTTGCCTCATGATAAGCCTAATTACCAAAAGCAAGAAAAAATGCAAGGCTATCTGACTGGCCTTATCATACAACTTGGCATAATCGAAAACCTGTCCATAATCATTAGAGAAGGTTTTCAAGTAAAGAAACACCAAATCCTCTCAAAAATCCTGGTGCAAATATTGTGGAGGAAACTCCCTGGTGTATTGCATGCCAATTGCCTCATTCTTCTCCGCAATGTATGGTAGCACAGTCTATTGAGGCTTATAATCACCTATGTGAAGAAGGCAATGATTTTGACTATGTAATAGGTCAAGATGATGAATGCCAAGATGTTAACATAATGTCCACTGGATTATGCTCAGGTTTTGAAGAATATTCATCATTAGATGAATGTGGTATTGAATCAAATGTAATGTCCTCATTTTTGGCCGAAGCATTCGGAGAGAATAATTTAATTAATTAAATTAGGTTGTCTAAATTAATGTTTTTCAGGCAACTTGTATTTAATTAGTTATGTTTTTAAGTTGAATATTTTATTTTTATAAAGTGACTTACCTTGGGCCAAAAATAAAAGTAAAATAATATAAAGTCACTTTAAGGAGATAAAAGGTTTATTATTTAAAAAGAGGTTTTTATAATATTTAGATTCTAGAAAGTCTCGCTAGAGTTGTAAAAGGAGGTTGCGGAGAAGAAAGGACTTCATTCTGAAGTTTGATAATTTCTCTTTTCAAGATTTGTGACTGTGGCCAAACTCTTACCGACAAGATGAAAATTCTAATGGTTTTCCTAACAAACAAAAATCCGAAGGGCAAAGTAGTTCCATTCAGAGATTGACAATGAACTGAAGATTTGGAGTTTAGGGATGAAAACCCTCAGATTTCGTTGGAGCAATTTATACAAAAGTTGCCTTTGTGCTAAATGTTTGCAAATAAGGGTTTGGAGCAAATCAATTTATCTTTCTCAGGTTTGCTAAGTTTACAAAGATAAATTAATTTGCTCCAAACCCTTATTTGCCAACATTTAGCACAAAGGCAACTTTTGTATAAATTGCTCCAACGAAATCTGAGGGGTTTCATCCCTAAACTCCAAATCTTCAGTTCATTGTCGATCTCTGAATGGAACTGCTTTGCCTTTCGGATTTTTGTTTGTTAGGAAAACCATTGGAATTTTCATCTTGTCGGTAAGAGTTTGGCCACAGTCACAAATCTTGAAAAGAGAAATTATCAAACTTCAGAATGAAGTCCTTTCTTGTATTGTGCACCATGTGGCTGTGAAGAAAAGAAACATAAAAATAAAATATTATATATTTATATCTGCTGTGAAATACCCCAGCCGTACCATAGTTAAGTCCAACAAAGAGCCGTACCATCCCCAAGTACTGTTGTAACTGACCATACAGCACCTAAGGAAAGCAGTGATTTCATTTTGAAGGCTTATTTAGCCTTATATTAGTAGCTGTGACCTTGAAGAATTATTCCCAAAGTGTCGTACAAGGGAATATTAAAGAATTTGTTCTATATTTTGAAACTATCACTATATGCTAGTACTTAAAAAAGATGGAATATTAGGGAGCTGAAAGGAATTGTGCGTTTGGAAGTATTTTTGAGTTATATCTCATTTCTGCACTTCCTACAGCAGCAGCATTATAAGGTCAAGGAAATAAATTTCAGTATTATGTACTACTCTTCTATAATCCAGGTCAGCAATTTGGCTTAGAGAAAATTAATGAATTATTAATGATATTTCTACTGTAGTAAATTTCTGAGTATAATATGTTATATCAGCAATGCATAATTTTATCAAGAATTAACTGTTATGTGCAACAATCATCGATTTTGTAAAGAAAAGCTGTTTCCAGCTTTGAAATTGTGAGATTTATTTTCTGTGGTAATTATTTGCAAAATTTTGTTGAAACTCTTTTGGCTGCCAACTGTCTGATGGAATGTCCATATGAGTTCTATGAACAATGGTATGATTATATGATGGATCTAAGATTATAAGTTCTAGTAGCAACAACTCACAATAACGACACTCAGAAATACCTCATAGTTGATAATGTGCAAAGTGTTTGACGATATGCTTCTGGGTTCAAAGTTGGAGAATTTGCAAGTTTGTTGAAAAATCTTGGTAGGGATATTACATTAGACATTAATTATAGGAGATGCTTGAACAACAATTATCATCGGCAATTTTTTTTTTAAGATGAAGAAATTTATCATGTCCACAATTTTAAATTTGTTGTTCCAAATTTCAGATTGAGGAGGCCTTCTGATGAAGAAATCATAGCTCTAACAGCTATTGCAGTTGCTCAAGTTAAGGGTAATTACAACCTAAGAAGCAAAGGAAACAATGTTGGTCAAGGTAATGCAGGCAGCATCTTCAGGAGAAAAGTAGAATGAAACGAAGATTTCAACCCTTGCCACGAATGGTGAAGCAAAAGGAAAAGGTAGCAGAGATCATGTGGAAACTTCTCAGCATAAAAACGAGACCAGTATTCGGAGCTGCAAAGCTGAGCAACACACTCCCAAGGATGTTTACGCTACAAAGGATCAAAATGCAAAAGAAAAAGAAAAATGAGCATACATGTTTGTACTAATGCTCTCAACTGCGTTTTATCAACATATACTCCAAATGATAACACTCAGGTCCTTAGTCAAATCAAAATTTCAGTGCCCTTATTGGAAATGATGAGGATTGAAGAGCATAAAGGTAAAACTATGGCCTTGATAGGAGAGAGTGTTTCTATTTCTCTAAATAGTGTAAATGATGTCAGCCAGCCTGTAAAGAACAAGAAGTATGTGAATAATCTTGACAACAAGGATGCAAGTTGTGAGATCCCTAATGTTTATTTAGGAACTACAGTGAATGAGTGTGCATCCCAAGTGGACCCATTTTATGTGACCTTGATGAATGGAAAATTAGTGAAGAATTGCATGATTGACTCTAAGGCATCAACCAATGTCATGCCTTTGTCAATCATGAATCAACTGGGTCTTCAGATGAACAAATCATATGGACAATGGTTTTCTATGGACTCAAAGGAGGTACCTATCATTGGCATTATGAAGGACATGGAGTTCAAACTGGCTGCATTTCCAGAAAAAACATACAGTATGAATGTCACGATAGTTGACATCCCCCCTCAATATGGAATGTTACTATCCAAAAGATGGCCTACAGCAGTAGGGGGAAGCATCCAGATGGATTTGTCCTAGGCCATTATTCCTATCAATGGCAGAAATGTGAATTTGAAAAAAGAAATGAGATATCATACAATTATTGAAGATCTTGAACCTCATGAAGAAGTGGTGTTTCATTGATATAGGCATAGACAACTTCTAGGTTGAGACAGCTGAGCATGTTCAAGATAAAGAAACGCCACTTCAGCAATAAGCCCGTGCAGTTCCTGATGATAATGGTATCTAGTTAATGCACGTTGATGGTGCATGTTCAAAAGAAGGCTCAAGAGCAAGGGTAATCCTCATTTCACCTACTGGTAAGTCATTTAAGTATTCCTTCACCCAATCTTTCAGTTTTACAAATAATGTAGCTGAGTATGAACCTCTGCTGCTATGTTTGAATATGGCTATCAAACACGGAATAAAGAAAATCAAAGTTCTAGGAGACTTAGAGTTAATTGTCTCACAAGTCAAAGCCAAGTATGCATCAAAAACCAAAAGAATTAAACAATATAAGACTAATGTGTGGGATAAATTGAATTGTTTGATGCATTTTCAATTGACTGGGTGGACAGGGAGAAAATTGTTATCACTGACTGTTTGGCCAACATTGCTGTCAAACCTAGGGATATCACCTTGGCAAGTATTTCAAAGGTAGGAGTGCTAACCAAACCTTCCATTACTGACAACATTTGTCACTGGCAGATTTTCCATGACAATCAAGGTTTGCTCAAGTTCCTGCACTGTGTTGATGAATACCATAGCCAATAAATTGACTTTCAAAATTCTGTTGAAGTGATTCATGGAAAGGAGACTCTTTTGGAAATGAAGTCATCCAACCAAAGACAAACAAGCTTTTAAAGGCACTGGTGGCATTAGAGGGAGTTTTTGATGTTGTTGACAGACACATAACTAAATCAGCCCCTATGCATGAAGAGGATCTAGAGGAGATGAATCTTGGTATAGCTACATCACCAAAGAAAGTGTTTACAAGTAAGAAATTGAATCCCAAAATCAAAACCAGATTTTTGCCTTTCTTAGAAAGTACAAGAATGTTTTTGCTTAGTCATATGATGACTTGAAGGCTTATAGGGAAAACCTGTTTCAACACAAGATTCCTTTGAAGCCTAATGCAAAATCTTTTAGGCAGAAGTAGAGGCCTATAAACCCAAACTTGGCTCTGAAAATGCAACAAAAGCTGGAAAATCTTAGAGATGGTGGAACAATAAAGCCAATTAGAAATTCCACCTGGGTTTCTAATCTAGTCCTAGTAAGAAAGAATAATGGGGACATTAGGTTGTGTGTGGATTTTTGAAACTTGAATGTGTCATCGCTGAAGGATAATCATCCTTCACCAAAAATGGAAGCTACACTACAAAAGAATAGTGGTTGTGATTTGTTGTCCATGATAGATGGGTTTTCAAGATACAACCAAGTGAAGGTTAAAAAATCATAAACAATATAAGACTACCTTCTCTACACCTTGGGGCACATATGCTTATGTAAGGGGTACCACTTTTCAAGGAGCCATGGATGTAACGTTCTCAAATTTGATTGATGTTATCATAGTTGTCTATCAGGATGATCTGAGTGTTTTTTCAAAAAAGGAAGATCATTGTCTACACTTGGAGAAGATCTTTACTAGAGCTTTGGAATATGGAATCTCCTTGAACCCAAAGAAATGCATGTTTGGGGTAACAAAAAGGAAGTTGTTGGGCCATATACTCTACTATGCCCTTAATATTAGAGTACATTGGGTTATGAATAGTCGGCTTGTGGCTATCTTAGCTCTTAACTAAGTCATATTATCATTATTATATTGTTATTTAGCTAATTAGGTCAGCCTAGGGCTTATATAGGGTTATCTAAGTCGGTTTGAGTGATATCCTAGGCATAAATAAGGTATATAGGAGGTTGTGAGTCTTATTTCATCATAATATTGCGAATTGTGTTCTTGTTGGAGATATTTGGAGGTTTGCCCCCTCGAAGTGGCTTGTTATTCTTAATTATTATCAAGTACTTGCAGCATATTTCATATCATATTCTTATATTGTGCAAGTTATTCCATTACAAGTAGTATCGGAGCATGATCTTGGCACCATGACGACAAGGCATTTTTTTCAATTTTGGAGGTAATTTTGTGAAACGCATATCTCCCAAATTTTGGTGAATTTTTGTCTGATATTTAAAGGGTTTTTGAAGAACATATTCAAGAAGCTACATCCAAATTTTAGAGGAATCGGAGCAGAATTGAGCAATTTATTGCAGAACTAGGGTTTTTGCCCAATTTATTTGGAAAGTGCATATCTCACAAATACTACTAAATTTGTTCCTGATTTTGAGTGGGTTTTTGAAGAAGTAATAGAGGAGCCTACAATCCGAATTGCAGAGAATTTGAAGCAAAAAATAAGTGATTTATTGCAAAATTAGGGTTTCCAACAATTTCACTCTCAAGGCTGCAAAACACCAATTTTTTGGAAGATTTTTCTGGGAGAGTACGACATAGGCCCTGGTAAGTTACAAAAAAAAAATTCAAATTATTCTGAATTTATTTGTGTGATTTATTGCAAAATTATTTTCTACCAACATGATGGGGCCTGCAACAAAAGGCAAAAAAATGCTACCACACCGGAGAAATCTTCAAATAAGGATGAGGTAGAAATTGAGGATATTAACTCTAATGATGAGATCAGCAAGGTCAAGGGTGAAATTTCATCAATTAGGAATGAAACAAATGAATTTTCTCAGAAGTTGGACACAATTATTCAACGAATGAAGTGTAAGGGAAAAGATTCACCTAGTAAGGTAGAAGATAATGCTTTTTTTCTTTACATGAATTCCTTGGGCTTGACTCCGATTTCAAGAAGGATCCTTCCTTTAATAATCCTATTGCACAGCAATTTATACCCAAGTTGGATATGAGAAAATTTTAATGGCAAGGATCCAACCAATTGGCTATGCCAAATGGAGCAATTCTTTGATCTTCACCACGCTCCTAGTCAACAAAAGGTGGCTATGGCATCATTGTACCTAGAACCAGATCAATTTATTTGGTATTGTTGGTTATGTGATGGGAAGAGAAATAAGGGTTGTGTGGTCACATGGTCAATTTTTCAAGAGGAACTTGCTACCCATTATGGAGATAACTTTATGGATAGCTACCTTTGCCAACTCACTAAACTAAAGCAAACAGTCATGGTCAAGGATTATATTCAGCAATTTCAAGCCCTTTCTCTAAGACAAGAGAATGTGACATAAAAAAATTTGAAGGAACTATTTCTAGGCGGTTTAAAGAACACATAAAATATGAAGTACGGTTGTTCCAACCACATCACTTATCACAAGCAATAGTAATGGCAAAAAAGGTTGAGATCTCCTACACATTCATTACCACAACCTACTACGTTGACTCCACAACAAATTGAGGAGAAGAGAGAAAAAGAGTTATGTTTCAATTGTGATAGCAAATATAGTCGAGGACATAAATGCAGTGAAAAGAAATTGTTCTATATTGAAGGTCCAAGTGAGGAAGAAGAGGAGGAACCAATATTAGAGGGTGATAAGGAGTTAGATGACGAATCACATGATCCCCAACCAATCATTTCTTGTCATGCACTCTCTGATTAGTGCCCCACAAACTCTCAAGTTAGTGGGTTTCTTAAAGAAGCAAAATGTAATAGTGTTGATCAACTCAATTAGTACTAATAATTTTATCAACAAAAAGTTGGCTACTCATCTAAAGTGTTTTATATATCCAACTCCAAAGTTTCAAGTCTTGATTGCAGATGGTGATTGTAATATCCACCCCAATTTTTTCCACAAATTTTTCACCCGTTAGCATTAGATAAAAGAAAAGATAAACAAGTGAATAACAACCCTCCACTTTTTTATCACCCAAATCCCAGAGTGGGCAAGGTGAGAGCATACGGTGTAAGGGGGTCTTTTGAAATACTGAAAGTAACAATGCTAACTAAAATAACACCTTCCACTTTCTGATCACCCAAATCCCAGTACCGGCAAGGTGAGAGCATATCGTGGTTGGCTTACAATATTAAGCTTTCTTTAAACTACCACTTCTTCAATGGAGTGAGTAGTAAATAACAAGTGCATGAAAGTAAACAAGGAATGCTTTTGGCGGCAAGCCAGCCACTTCCACTTTTTAGCGGGCAACAAGAAAGAAGTATAAAAACTCAACCACTTATTCAGCAGGAGTCTGAAAAACATAAAGCAAAAGCTCAACCACTTTCTAACGGGAGCAACCACTTATGCAGTGGGGTAAGTATCCAAAACAACCAAAAGCAAAGAGCTGATTGATACTACCAATTCAGCGTTACAAAAAGAGTGCAATACATGAAATTAAGAGAGTAACAATTCAAAATGACTTCCTAATGAAACAATAAGCAATCCCTGCAACATAAGAGTGATTAGGCAACATAAATCATGAACGATTAAGGGTATATCAGGTCTGATATGACTGGTGCAGCAATCTGATATGAATGGACAGCGATCACGAAACATCAACCAGCAACACTTAAACACCCATAACTCCTTCAATACACTTCTGAATCACCTCAAACCACTTGCATTTTATCTCAATGAGCTAGGCGTCCAAGTCTAGGAAGAAAGCCGCCACCAACAAGCTTGGAAAACTCTGGCATGCAACCCAATGCACCTGTAACCAAGGTGTACGGCCCCCAAGGAAGTCAACCAGCAGCTAAAAATCCAACTCTCCTCCAAAAATCATGAAACCTCAAGGAAAGGGGTGCCCAAGCATGAAGAATACATAGGATCAGTACTCACAAAAAGTTAGCAACTCCTCCGTCTAGCGTGAGCAAAAACGTGGGTCAACAAGGCAATAACTAGCAACATGAAAAATCTAATAAGCACTTCAAAAATATCCTCAAACTACAAACTAACACACACCCACACCAAAATATCCTAGAAAACATCAAACCCAACAAAAATTGAAAGTATAATGAAAGCCATCACCATAGAAAGCTTAATTGCAACTCCTGAGATGAAGCTGCAACATTGTTCAGCTAGGAGATATCTTTCAATCTCGAAACTGAAGTTAGCTTGGAGGGGTCTCATCCTCAAAGTGCAAGAGTCACTTTGCAATCCGACAGCACTTCATTACATCAAGATAGCATAACCAAATGAGAGAAAATGAAGCAATATATATAGACTATGCAACCCAGGAATTTCAAATCCCTTTCCCTCCAAAAAGGGATGCCACCTTTTGGTAAAAATTAATATTTAATAAAAATAATTAAGTCTCTCACTTTAGACGTCCAACCTTGAAATGCATAAATTCAACATGAAATGCTTAGGTTCACATCTTGGCATCCACCCTTAGCATTGCATAATATTTGCTTTATAAAACAACTTAAGTCATCAAGCTAGGCGTGGTGTCCAAAAGGGGCCACTTGACAGTATAACATTAACTTAAGTTGCAAACCTTCCATTTTTAAACTCCAAGAATGTTGGAGAAGCCACTGCTCAAAATATCAAAAGGCCAAACACTGCATTGCCACACTGCCAAAAATAGTAACCTGTAATAAACCCTAGTTCTTCCTGACTGTAGATCCCTGAATCTATAAAGCTAATTGCTGAAAACTTGTTCTGGAATACAAACTTAAGATGAAGAAACCCTTTCACTGGAACTCGGAAAATCCGATGAAGCACAAACTTGACCTCTGAATGAAGCCAACAGTGAGCACCTTCAGTTGGTATTTCACAACCTCAGCATGCTGTTGCAATGAAGCAACTACACTCTCCAATGCCGATACGCTAGCAGAAACCCTAGGGCTCCCTTCCCCAAACGCCAAAGAGAAATCTTCAAACAAATATCAAATCTTGGTTAATGAGAATGAACTCTTAAGTCTCTTTTTATTCTTTTCTTGTGAGAGCACAAACACTTTCCTGGCCAATGTGGGATAAAAGATATATTCTGCACTTTATAATATTAAAGTGACTTTATTATTATAAAGCTACTTTATAACTTTATAATAACATTAAAATATTTAAATTAATCACTTAAGTCACTTAAACTTTAATATCTCTTGAAATACTTGTCCAATTGCTATGTCGTCTGAGCCAGGAGTTGACTCTCCCTATTCTCCATATGATCGGATGACCGTCTAAAAATAAAAACCCTGAACAGTGACTTACTATAAATAGTAAGTATGTGAAACTGACTCAATCAAAGGCTAAGCTTGAACCCACACGAGGCGCTAAAGGAGAGAAACCACTGACTACTGCCAAAATGGACCCTCTAACTAGACATATTAGCCTACGAGGGCCAGGAATAGGCTAAAACCACCGAACTTTTGATGCTCGCGAAAGTGGGGACATTACATAACCCTACTCAAAAATGTTGCCAACACCATTGCCAAAAATAGCACTTACTAAAAATAGCATACTACTAAAAATAGTGACTCCAAACTCAAAATGAGCACATTTTGGGTAGCTATCGTAACTTACTAAAAATATTAAGTCTAAAAATAGCAATGATTTCCCACCAAAGCTCTTGAAAAACCCAAAAAGACCTAGAAAGCATACTGGCAAACTCCCACAAAAAACTCCTAAAAACTGACATGAAACCTCCAAGAAACATGGAAACCCTAAAATTGCCTCAGAGTAGCCTACGAGTCTTCAGAAATAGGCCAACGGTCATAGAACTGACTAGCACTAAGAAGGGGACATTACAATCCTCCCTCTCCAAGATTGCTTGTCCTCAAGCAATCGCAAGTCTGGATGCTGCAAAATCTGGTCATCCTCCCAAGTAGCATCCTCAACTAGTAGATTCTTCCCCCTTACCAAATACTCTCTGATAGTCCTCCTCAAGGAATGCTCTCTGAAATCAATTACTGCCTCTAGCACCAAAACCAACTGTCTATCCTCATCCAATGGAGACAAATCAGAAGAAGCAAGAACATTGTGCCCAAGCGCCTTCTTGAGGTGTGACACGTAGAAGACATTGTGAACCTTGCTACTCACTGGTAGCTCCAACCTATAAGCTGTCATGTCCCCTTCTCAGTGACATCTCTCAGACGACAGGATTGGCCTATCATACGACCCTCGTAGGCTGATGGATTGGATAGGGGGTCATTTCGGAGCTTGGCTCAGCTTCAGTCAGCAGGGATTGATCAGTTGTCTTTCGTTCTGGCTCGATCGGAGGTCATTTGCAGAATTGCTATTTTTAGCAGTTCTTGGCAGGCAGTGTGGGACCACTGCTATTTTTAGCAGTTTGGCTGTGGCGGCATCAGGAATCACTTCAGAGTCTGTCAGCATCAGACGGATCAGTAAACGGGTTAGAAATAAGGGAGATATTAATATTTGATCGTATTGATTAAATATTAATTAATTAACGTTTATAATATAAAGTTATAATTTAATATTATAACTTAAGTGGTTTTTTCTTGAAGGGTGCGCCCAACATCAGAAGGGGCCAAAAGTCATGATTAAAAGTAATTGAAATATTCAGTGATGGACTATTGAAATATTAAAATATTAAAACGTGAATATTTCATTAAAACCCTATTTTCAAGGGAATCGCACTTTTCAGTGTATTTGAGGGTTTGCCTTGGGAATTGAGCCCATTATGAGATTATTGAGTTTGATATTGATCAATTTTGGTCTGAGCCTGAGACTTAGGGTTTCACGTTCGATTCCTTGGAGAACGAGCCATCTCCAGCGGAAAGCAATTCAGAGAGTGTGCAATATCACTCGATCTATTGCCTACAGAGGTTTTCTTACTCAGAGGAAACTACAGAGCTTCAGAGAAATTCACATCTTCAGTTGTTGTCAGTTGATTGCATTCAGAGTCCATCAAATAACATGGCGTACCAGTTGCAGAGCACCAGACAGTGATTTGGAAGAGGCCGTACCATATTTATTTCTGATTTCTGACAGGCCGTACCTCTGTCAGGGCCGTACTTCTGTCATAAAGTCGACTTCATCAAATAAAATCAACGCCTCTGTCATAGGGTTCCAGCTTGCTCTGAAGGAGGCGCCCATACCAGTTGATCAACCTATGCACGCCAGAAGGAAGGAAAGAGATCACATTTATTTCTGCTGTATGGATTTGTACCTTCAGCCGTACCAGAAAACCAGGTTCTTTTCCCAATAAAAATTCTTCTTTTATTCATTGCTTCTTCTGGGTATCATTGTAATCACTTGAAAAGTTGAATAAAGGTTACTGGTGTTGTTAGTATTGTATTTCCAGAGCTATTTGATTTTTAGAGAATTTATTAGCATTTATTGTCAAAATCGTACCTTCTCATTATTGCTTCAAAAACACAAAAAATCTCAAAAACCTAAAAACGTCAGAAAAACTTGAAATATCAGCCAGAGCAGTAACAGGGGGAAACCAGGGGTTTCTACATAAGCCACCTCCCCAACTCTCCTAGTGATCCTGAAAGGCCCATAGAAACATGGCTTAAGCTTCTCTACTCCACTCTTCTTGAGAGTGGACTATCTATAGGGCTGGAGTCTCAGATAGACCATATCCCTAACCTCAAATGTGCGCTCTATACGCTACTGATCAGCATACAACTTCTGCTGATTTTGGGCATGTTGAAGATTATCCTTCAAAGATCTCAAAATGTCTTGACTCTGCTGCAACATATCCCTCGCTTGAGAGACTTACTGTCACCAAATAACAAATCAATGAAGCTAGGAGCCTTATATCCATACAGAGCCATGAAAAGAGACATTTTGATAGACATGTGGTAAGAAGAGTTATAGCAATACTCTCCCAAATGAAACCATCTCACCCAAGCCTTTTGCTGCCCTAAAACATAATTTCTAAGGTAACCTTCAAGCCACTTGTTCACAATCTCCATTTTCCCATCCGTCTATGGGTGATAACTAGTGCTTGGAGTGAGTTGGTAATGGCAAAGAAATGAGCAAACTTCATCAATCTATCAACAATGACATAGATGCAATCTCTCCCTTGCTCCTTAGGCAAGCCCGTGATGAAGTTGATGGAGATACTTTCCCATTTTTTATTGGGAATGGGCAAGGGCTGCAACAAACCAGCAGGAAATGTGTGCTCATTTTTGTTCTGTTGGTAGATTGGACACACCTTAACATAGCGAAGGACCTCATCCTTGAGCCCCTTCCATGAAAATCTCTCCCGAACCTACCTATATGTTTTGAAATAACCTTGGTGACCAGCCAAGGGAATGTAATGAAATGATTGAAACACCTTCGTTTTTAGCTTTGATTTTGGCACCAAGTAGATTCTATCCTTGTACGATATCAAAACATTCACCACTTGGTACTTTCAATTATGCAAAGTACCATCAACTATGTTGGAAGCAAAGGAATTCTTAGCATATTTTGCAACAATCTGCTCCTTCCAATTAGCAGTAATATCCACTAAAGAACACAAGTGTTTCCTTCTTGACAAGGCATCGGCCACTATGTTATTCTTCCCTTTGACATACTCGATGTCAAAATCATAAGCTTGAAGCTTACTCACCCTCTTTTGATGTCGATCATTGAGATCCTTTTGATGCATTAAGTGCTTAAGACTGTTGTGATCAGTCTTCACAATGAACTTGCTTCCTACCAAATACTGCTTGAATTTGGCCAAGGCGTTCATTATTGCAAGCATCTCTTTGTCATAGATGGAGTATGTCCTCTCTACACCACTCAATTTTCTACTCTCAAAGACAATAGGATGCTTGTCTTACATTAGGACAGCACCAACACCTTCTCCAGAAGCATCACACTACAACTCAAATGGCTTGGAGAAGTCTGGTATAGCCAAAACGAGACATGAACTCATAAGCTGCTTGAACCGATCAAAGGCCTTCTGTTCTTTTTTTGACCAAGCAAATGCCCCCTTTTTGGTAAGATCTGTGAGAGGAGTAGCCATCTAAGAATAACCCTGCACAAATCTTCTGTAGAATCCAAAATAGCCTTAATCTTCTCCTGATCAATGCTAACCCCCTTATAGCTGATCACATGACCAAGATAAAGAAGCTCGGTCATTCCAAATTCACATTTGGATTCTTTTGCAAACAATGATTCAGACTCCATAATGCTAAGCACCTCCTTCAATGCTTCAAATGCTCTTCCCATGTTTTACTGTAGATTGGGATGTCAACAAAGAAGATAAGCACAAACTTCCTCAACTGCTTTTGGAACATCTTGTTCATGCAAGACTAGAACATCGTGGGAGCATTAGTCAGCTGAAATATGCTAACCAATTTTTTCGAAGAAGTAACACAAAATAACCAGCAATAGATGATTGGATTAGCGTTAGCCTCAAACTAAAAATCTGGACTTGAATGGAAGATACTGAACTTGAATTGAAGAAACTGAATTTGAATGGAAGAACTACTCAACGTCAAGAATGTGCACTCAAGATCCCACTGAGGGCAAGGTGCTAACATATGACGGAGTCTAAGAAATTGAAATTATAAACTGTTAGGCGGATAACCAGCCATGAGAAACAATTCCACACTACCACCAAACAATGGGGGGAAAAGATTACAATAGAAAGCAATTCATCCGCTGCGGCGGGCATCCACAATGCTGTGGGGATTCACCACTATGAAGTGGGTATAAGAGTGTTACAAATAGATTTTCCACACTGGCGGTAAACCATCCAGGGGTAATTTAATGATAAACAGAAAGTAAATTGCAGAAATGAAAGAATGGTTGGATTAGTAATGCTTAATCTCAACCTTACAAATAGAACTCTGCAAATTACTAAGTACAATTGATAAGGAATGAACCTTAGATACAAGTATGAACTTCTACAATGATATAACACTCAAATACTGAAGTATAAGCCAAAAAACTGGAAATTGCAACAGTCTGATATAAAAATCAGAATTCTGGAAATTATAACAGCAGACTGTGAAACAGTAAAATATTCATAACTCACTCGTTTCACCTCCGAATTGACTGAAATCTTTTGCAAATGTTTCTCAAGAGGTAGGCGCCCAAAAACCAAGCACCAAACAGCAGCAACTTCAACTTATTTTTTAACTTGCACAATTCCCAATGCATATGAAATGGTACGGCCCTCTTGGGAAGGGCGATTTTAATTAAAAATCAAGCACTTCAAAATAAAATCTCAAAACTTGCATGAATGGTCGCCCAAGGTCAGCAAACAGATTGGTTAAATACCCAGAACGAAATTCAAGCTGGAAAATAAGCCATGAATAAAAATCACTTTCAGCAGTTGATGAAACAGCAAACCAAAATTACCAAAATCTCCAAAATTCTTCAATCTTTGATGCTCAATCTGCTAGTCTGAAGTTGAGAAGCAGCAATGTAGCCAACTAGGTGTTATATTGCAAACACGAAATTGGATGAGAGGCTAGGAGGTAGACTTCCTCGAAGCAATTTGTCAATTGTCATTTCGACAGCATAACTTTAGCATAATTTTCATGGATCAAATGCTGGAGCAAAAGCCTTCAATAAATAAGAGCTCACAAACTCTTCAAATGCCTGAGAAGCAAACCAAGAGACACAGGAGACCCTTCAATTTCCAAAAACCATTCAACTTCACAAGGTGGCGTCCCAAAAGGCCTCATATAAATTCACTTTATTCAAAAATATAAAAGTGGTGTCCACTTTTCAAGATGATGAAATATTTGAATAAAGACTAATTAAATTTATGATGAAGGCGTACCCCTTCATGGCCCCACTTTAAAACAACTTAAGTTACCTCCTTAGGCCAAGGTGGGGGTCAACAGTGAATTAGAACAAAAAGCCATTAATTAAATATTTTTGCCAACTGAAGACCAAACCAAAAATATAACAACTGCTCCAACTGCCAAGGATTAAGAATGGACAACTGCAACTGCCACAACTAGCATTTACTAAAAATAGTAAATAATATGAAATACCACAAAACTCCAAGCCAAGAAACCCTAATTTTCACCTCATTCCAGTCTACGGGTTCCGGAATAGACTGATGAACTGCAATGCTGATCACTGATGAGAAGGGGACATTACAGTCCGCCCTCCTCGAAATTGCTTGTCCTCAAGCAATTGCAAAGATGGATGCAACAAAATCTGTTCACCTTCCCACGTAGCATCTTCAATAGGCAAATTCCTCCATCTAACCAAATATTCTTTGATTGTCCTTCTTCTCAAAGAACGTTCTCTAGTATCAAGGATCTCTTCTGGAATCAACACTAAATGACCTTCCTCATCCAATGGAGGTAATTCTGATGTAGCCACCACATTGTGTCCAATTGCCTTCTTGAGGCGAGACACATGAAAAACATTATGTATTTTGCTTTCAGCTGGAAGTTCCAACTCATAAGCAACTTCACCAATCCTTTTGGTGATTTTGAAAGGACCATAAAAGCGTGGCTTCAACTTTTCTGCACCACTCTTCTTGAGAGAAGATTGTCTATATGGCTGAAGCCTCAAATAGACCATGTCCCCAACTTCAAAAGACCTTTCCACATGCTGCTGATCAGCGTATAACTTCTGCTGATTTTGAGCTTGTTGCAGATTTTCCTTAAGAGTTCTCAAGATGTCTTGGTTTTGTTGTAACATATTCAGTGCTTGTGCTCTACTATCACCAAACACTAAATCAACAAAATTAGTAGCCTCATAACCATAAAGTGCCTTAAAAGGAGACATCTTAATTGACATGTGATAAGAAGAGTTGTAACAATACTCTCCTAAATGAAGCCATTTAATCCAAGCTCGCTGCTGTCCTGAAACATAGTTCCTTAGGTAGCCCTCTAACCACTTGTTAACAATTTCTGACTGCCCATCTGTTTGTGGGTGATAACTTGTGCTTGGAGTAAGCACTGTCCCACTCAATCTGAAGATCTCCTGCCAAAAAACACTTAGGAACTTGCTGTCCCTATCACTGACAATTGTTCTAGGCAACCCATGCAAACGGAACACTTCTCTAAAAAACAACTCAGCCACTTGAGCTGCTGTAAATGATGTGGTAACAGCAAAGAAATGAGCAAATTTCGTTAGTCTATCAACCACAACAAATATACAATCACATCCTTGCACCTTGGGCAACCCCGTGATAAAGTCCATGGCAATACTTTCCCACTTCTGATTTGGAATGGGCAAGGGCTGAAGTAGACCAGCAGGATAAGAGTGTTCATTTTTATTTCTTTGACAAATAGGACACTCTCTAATGTAGTTCAAGACTTCTTCTTTCAAACCTTTCCAAGTGAATCTTTCACGAATCTGCTTATAAGTCTTGAAAATCCCTTGATGACCAGCAAGGGGAACATCATGAAAAGATTGTAGAATCTTTTTCTTAAGCTTAGATTCTTGCACTAAAAAGATTCTATCTTTATAATAAATTAATCCATCAACCAACTTATACCTTCCATCAACCAAATGACCTTCTAACAAGCTGGTTGCAAACTGATTTTTAACATAATCAGCAGCAATTAATTCCTTCCAATCAGCTGATAACTCACAAATTGACTGCAAATAAGGCCTTCTAGAAAGAGCATCAGCCACTATATTATTTTTTCCTTTGACATATTCAATGTCAAAGTCATATGCTTGGAGTTTACTTACCCATTTTTGCTGCCTTTCATTCAATTCCTTTTGGCGCATAAAATGTTTAAGACTGTTGTGATCAGTCTTAACAACAAATTTACTTCCCACCAAGTATTGACGGAATTTAGACAAAGCATGCATGATGGCAAGCATCTCTTTGTCATAAATAGAGTAAGTTTTTTCTGCCCCTCTCAACTTTCTGCTCTCGAAGACAATAGGGTGTTTGTCTTGCATTAGGACAGCTCCAACTCCTTCTCCTGAAGCATCACATTGTAATTCAAAAGGTTTTGAAAAATCCGGAAGTGCCAACACAGGACACAAACTCATGATTTGTTTAAACTTATCAAAAACCTCTTGTGCTTGCTTAGTCCAAAGAAAAGCTCCTTTCTTTGTAAGATCCGTCAAAGGTGCTGCTTGATGAGAATAACCTTTTACAAATCTTCTATAGAATCCACATAACCCTAAAAACCCTCTCAAATGAGAAATATTCTTTGGAGTTGGCCAATCAAGAATGGCCCTTATCTTTTCTGGATCCACTTTCACCCCCTTTGAACTGATAATGTGGCCAAGGTATAAAAGTTCTTCCATCCCAAACTCACACTTTGATTCTTTGGCGAATAAACATTCCGCCTCTAGAATGTTAAGCACTTCTTCCAAATGCTTAAGGTGCTCTTCCCATGACTTACTGAATATGAGAATATCGTCGAAGAAGATGAGCACAAACTTCCTCAACTGCTGTCTAAAAATCTTGTTCATACAAGATTGGAATGTGGCTGGAGCATTTGTCAAACCAAAAGGCATGACAAGAAATTCAAAATGCCCAAAGTGGCATCTAAATGCTGTCTTTTCTATATCCTCCCTCATTCTGATTTGGTGATAGCCCGAACGAAGATCAATCTTTGAGAAGAACATTGCCCCATGGAGCTCATCAATAAGCTCATCAATCCTAGGGATAGGATATCTATTCTTGATGGTTTTCTGATTTAATGCGCGATAGTCAACACACATACGCATTGTACCATCTTTCTTTTTGACCAGCACTACTGCTGAAGCAAATGGACTCTTGCTTGGTCTAATAAAACCACTTTCCAACAGCTCCTTGATGGCTTTTTCAATTTCATCTTTCTGCCTCTTTGGATAGCGGTAAGGTGTAGTAATGACTGGTTTTGCTCCTTCTTCTAACTCAATCACATGCTCAGAACCTCTTTCAGGAGGTCTTCCAGGAGGTAAGCTTCCAAAGACTTTACTTTTCTTTGAAAGTAAGGCTTGAATATCAGGATGATATTGCCTTTTTTCCTCAACCGGATCAGCTGGTAAAACCATACATTCAGCAGCCCATTCAACTTGATCATGGCGGATCAGCCTTTCCATCCTTTTCAAAGACACAATTCGAGGGCCTCCATTTGACATCCCTCTTAAAACAACCTTCCTTCCATTAGACTGAAATTTCAGCTCCATGGTTTGCAAATTCAATGTGATCTCACCAAGAGATCGCAGCCATTGTATGCCCAACACAACATCAGTGTCTCCTATACCCACCACATAAAAATCATCCTTAATTTCATGATTCCCTAATTGCAAAGATAGATTAGGAATTCTCCTTGTGCAAGACATAGTGAAACCATCAGCAACCATTACTTTGAAACCATCAAAATCTTCAGTCTTCAAACCTTTTCTAGCAACTAGCCCTTCATCAATAAAATTGTGAGTTGCTCCGGTATCAATTAGAGCAACTATCCTTTGTGAATTTACAACTCCATGAACCCTAAAAGATTCATTCTTTTGAAAACTAGATAGTTGTGCAAAAGCACTACCATCTCCAACCTCTTCGGACTTGTCTTCTTGAACTTCTTCACCTTCACTACTTGCTGATTCGTATTGTTGATCAGACGAATCAGATTCTGATCCATAATCAGAATAGCCCTCCATTCGAACTACTTTGCCTCTTCCATAGCAACGGTGGCCTTTCACCCAAGGCTCACGACAAGTGAAGCAAACTCCATCCTTTCTAAGCTGTTCTTTGAGCTTTTCGGACAGCCTTGGTGGAAACTTCTTGGGCAAATTTGAAGAAAGCTTTTTATCTTTCTTATGGCTGAATGGTTTTGAGTGAAATTTAGGCCTTGGGGCTGCCAACTCCATGCTCCTAGCTTTCTTGATAGCTTCATCTAGTGTTGGAGGATCAAATGCTTTGACCCAACCCTTCAAAGGCTCCATTAAACCTTCAGCAAAAAGTACTACAAGTCTTCTTTCAGTAATGTTTGGCACCATTACTGACAACCTCTGAAAATCAGCCACATAACTTTCTAAAGATCCTTGCTGTTTCAACTGTGCCAATTCTCTAAATTTCAATTCCGGATCTTTGGTGTCAAATCTCTCAATCAACTTATTGGTAAACTCTCCATATGTGCGAATAAGGTTATGGCCAAGAGTGACCAAACCGTGAGTCCACCATTCATGAGCTATGCCATCTAAATGCAAGGTAGCAAATTTGATAGCATCTTCTTCCGGCATAGGTCTAAGAGAGAGGTAGTTATCCAACTTTTGCACCCATGACCTGGCTGTACACTTGTTACCACCATCAAAATGTTCCATAGTGATCTTTCCCAATGCTTGGTAAAAATCATTTCTAGGGGCTGCAAGAGGACGTTGATCATTCCTACCACCATTTCTCCGACTCCTTTGATTCATGAATTGATCAAAGGTCCATGCTCCTCTCAAGTCAAGAGGTAAAGAAACATACTCCATATAAGCTTGACGAGCATCATCAGCAAAGTTTGGAGTAGCCTCAACTGGTTGTTGCTCTTCCCTTGGTGTGAAAACGGGAAAGAGGGGTCTAGAGGATGACCCACTATGAATTGTAGTATGCTGACCTACAATTCTGTCTCTAGTATTCACCTCAGGACTGCCACTATTATTATTTCCATTTACTCCACTACTTTCTCCAGCTGAGTTATTTTGGGGCTGAATAATACTCTGAGCTGCTTGCTGATCCAACTTGGATAATAAACGGGACATCATGTCTATCATCCCGTCAAACTTCTTCTCCACTCTATCCCTCTCTTCATTATCTCTTCTTACTGAATCTGACATTATTACAGTTGTGTGATCAACCACTTCCACTGAATTATCTGAACCTTCCACTGTTTTACCAAGGTCTCTTAGAACTTCTGAGAAGGTATCTGCCTCTGGAACGGGCGGAAACTGATGCTGATTTCTGGCCTGACTTCTGGTGTATGGCCTAGTGTCTTTTTCACTCATCAGTTAACTACTGCAATTTGCCACAGGATGGCAGGGTCTTCTGCTCTGATACCACTGAAATATGCTAACCAATTTTTTCGAAGAAGTAACACAAAATAACCAGCAATAGATGATTGGATTAGCGTTAGCCTCAAACTAAAAATCTGGACTTGAATGGAAGATACTGAACTTGAATTGAAGAAACTGAATTTGAATGGAAGAACTACTCAACGTCAAGAATGTGCACTCAAGATCCCACTGAGGGCAAGGTGCTAACATATGACGGAGTCTAAGAAACTGAAATTATAAACTGTTAGGCGGATAACCATGAGAAACAATTCCACACTACCACCAAACAGTGGGGGGAAAAGATTACAATAGAAAGCAATTCATCCGCTGCGGCGGGCATCCACAATGCTGTGGGGATTTACCACTATGAAGTGGGTATAAGAGTGTTACAAATAGATTTTCCACACTGGCGGTAAACCATCCAGGGGTAATTTAATGATAAACAGAAAGTAAATTGCAGAAATGAAAGAATGGTTGGATTAGTAATGCTTAATCTCAACCTTACAAATAGAACTCTGCAAATTACTAAGTACAATTGATAAGGAATGAACCTTAGATACAAGTATGAACTTCTACAATGATATAACACTCAAATACTGAAGTATAAGCCAAAAAACTGGAAATTGCAACAGTCTGATATAAAAATCAGAATTCTGGAAATTATAACAGCAGACTGTGAAACAGTAAAATATTCATAACTCACTCGTTTCACCTCCGAATTGACTGAAATCTTTTGCAAATGTTTCTCAAGAGGTAGGCGCCCAAAAACCAAGCACCAAACAGCAGCAACTTCAACTTATTTTTTAACTTGCACAATTCCCAATGCATATGAAATGGTACGGCCCTCTTGGGAAGGGCGATTTTAATTAAAAATCAAGCACTTCAAAATAAAATCTCAAAACTTGCATGAATGGTCGCCCAAGGTCAGCAAACAGATTGGTTAAATACCCAGAACGAAATTCAAGCTGGAAAATAAGCCATGAATAAAAATCACTTTCAGCAGTTGATGAAACAGCAAACCAAAATTACCAAAATCTCCAAAATTCTTCAATCTTTGATGCTCAATCTGCTAGTCTGAAGTTGAGAAGCAGCAATGTAGCCAACTAGGTGTTATATTGCAAACACGAAATTGGATGAGAGGCTAGGAGGTAGACTTCCTCGAAGCAATTTGTCAATTGTCATTTCGACAGCATAACTTTAGCATAATTTTCATGGATCAAATGCTGGAGCAAAAGCCTTCAATAAATAAGAGCTCACAAACTCTTCAAATGCCTGAGAAGCAGACCAAGAGACACAGGAGACCCTTCAATTTCCAAAAACCATTCAACTTCACAAGGTGGCGTCCCAAAAGGCCTCATATAAATTCACTTTATTCAAAAATATAAAAGTGGCGTCCACTTTTCAAGATGATGAAATATTTGAATAAAGACTAATTAAATTTATGATGAAGGCGTACCCCTTCATGGCCCCACTTTAAAACAACTTAAGTTACCTCCTTAGGCCAAGGTGGGGGTCAACAGTGAATTAGAACAAAAAGCCATTAATTAAATATTTTTGCCAACTGAAGACCAAACCAAAAATATAACAACTGCTCCAACTGCCAAGGATTAAGAATGGACAACTGCAACTGCCACAACTAGCATTTACTAAAAATAGTAAATAATATGAAATACCACAAAACTCCAAGCCAAGAAACCCTAATTTTCACCTCATTCCAGTCTACGAGTTCCGGAATAGACTGATGAACTGCAATGCTGATCACTGATGAGAAGGGGACATTACATCAGCCCAAAAGGCATGACTAGGAACTCAAAATGTCCAAAATGGCATCTGAAGGTAGTCTTCTGAATATCTACTTCTCTCATTCTGATCTGATGATAGCTTGATCTGAGATCTATCTTAGAGAAGTAAACAACTCCATGTAGCTCATCAATGAGCTCATTAATCCTTGGGATAGGATACCAGTTTTTGATAGTTTTTTGGTTGAGGGACCAATAATCTATGCACATGCGCATAGTGTCATCCTTCTTCACCAAAACCACTACAAAAGCAAAGGGACTCTTGCTTGAGCGATGGCTTTCTCTATCTCATCCTTATGCCTTTTTGGATACCGGTATGGAGTAATTATGACTAGTTTTGCTCCTTCCTCAAGCTCAATGACATGCTCAATCCCCCTTTTAGGAGGTCTTCCTAGAGGAATGCCGCCAAACACCTTCATTTTGAGATCAAGTGCTGCACACCAAGACGGTAATGTCTCTTATCTTCTATTCGGTTGGATGGCATAATCAAACACTATGCTGCCCACTCAACCATGTCATGAGGAATCAGCCTCTCCATCATTTTAAATGAAACTATACAAGGGCCTCCATTGGACATCCCTCTTAACATCACCTTCCCATTTGATGTGAACTTCAACTCCATGGTTTGAAGGTTCAAAGTGATCTCTCCAAGAGATCGCAGCCACTGCATACCAACTATTGCATCGGTATCTCCAATGCTCATAACATAGAAGTCATCTTTGACTTCATAATTACCCAACTGGATAGACATGTTAGAGATCTTGAGAGTGCAAGTGATTGTGAAGCCATCGGCTACCATGACCTTGAAACCTTCAAATTTTTCTGCCTTGAGGCCTCTCTTTGCAACTATCCCTTCATCAATGAAATTATGTGTTGCTCCAATATCACTTAGAGCAATGATTCACTGCCCACAAAGCATCCACAAACTCTAAAAGACTCATTATTTTGGAAGCTCGAAAATTGGGCGGATGCACCCCCACTTTCTTGGTCTTCTTCCCTCTCCTCTGGAGCCTATTCCTCTTCTCTTTCCTCAAAATCAGACTACTGTTCTGATATGTCAGATTCTGATCCATCATCAGAATACACCTCCATGTGATGAGATTTGCCTCTTTCAAAGCACTTGTGTCCTAGGGTCCACAGTTCCTTGCAAGTGAAGGATAGTTTCTTCTTTCGGAGCTCGTTACGAAGGTCATCATCCATCCGTGAAGGAAATTTTTTGGTTTGATTTGAATCTTTGTGAAAATGCTTCTTATCCTTCCTATGAGAGAAAGGCTTGGACTGAAATTTTGGCCTAGGGGTAGCCAACTCCATACTTCTTAATTTTTTGATTGCTTCTGCAAGAGTTGGTGGATCGAATGCCTTCACCCACCCCTTCAATGGTTCCATTAGTCCCTCAGAGAGAAGGACTACAAGCTTCCTTTCAATGATGTTGGGCACCATCACAGAAAGCCTCTGAAATTTAGAAATGTAAGTGTTAAGTGAGCCATGTTGCTTTAGTTGTGCAAGGTCACGGAATTTCACCTCGGGATGTTTGGTGTCAAATCTCTTGATTAGTTTGTTGAACTCATCATAGGTAACAATGAGGTTATGGCCAAGGGTGACAAAACCATGATACCACCATTCACGGGCAGCCCCATCCAAATGAAGAGTAGCAAACTTGATGGCATCTTGCTTTGGCATTGGCCTCAATGAGAGGTAGTTATCGAGCTTTTGGACCCATGATCTAGCAGAAAACTTATCACTCCAATCAAAATGAGCTAGCGTCACTTTTCCAAGGGCTTCCTAGAAATCCCTTGGAGGCATAGGAGCACGATTCTCATATCTTCTGCCTCTATTCTTCTTTTGGTCCATGAATTGGTCCAATAATAGAATCTCACAGATCTTTGCAGGAAGGTTGACATATGCCATGTAGCTATTCCTCACATCATCAACCATAGGAATTGTGGCTTCAAGTTCAACTGGTGGTTCCTCACTTCGAGTGAAGGTAGGTTTGAGAGGTCTAGAGCTTGATCCTCTAATCACTTCCATAGTTTCACCACTTAGTCTCCCATTAGGATTCACATTAAAGGCACTAATCTCAGTATTCTTGCAGTGTTGAATGGGAGTCATGTTTTGGTACATTTTGGCTAGCAATCGGGACATCATGTCCATCATGGTATCAAACTTCCTCTCAGCTCTAGCATTTGCACTCTCTTGTTGGGTTGGGCCCTTATCCTTTTCTGCTATGTCTTCTACTGCTTTGTCGCAGTTTCTAAGAACCTCTAAAAATGTCCCCTCAACGAGAACTGACGGAGTTTGAAACTGTTCTCTTCTGCTCTCTATTGTAGTATATGATTTCTCTATCACTCATAGAGATTTTTCGTCAATTGAAGGCATTGAAAGCACAAGCTAGCAGGATGACCAGCTTTGATACCACTGTAATATCCACCCCAATTTTTTCCACAAGTTTTTCACCCGTTAGCATTAAATGAAAGCAAAGATAAGCAAGTGAATAACAAGCCTCCACTTTTTGATCACCCAGATCCCAAACTGGGCAAGGTGAGAGCATACGGTGTAAGGAGATCTTTGCAAATACTGAAAGTAACAATGCTAACTAAAATAACACCTACTTTCTGATCACCCAAATCCCAATATGGGCAAGGTGAGAGCATACGGTGGTTGGCTTACAATATTGAGCTTTCTCTAAACTATCACTTCTTCAGTGGGGCGAGTAGAAAATAACAAGTGCATGAAAGTAAACAAGGAATGCTTTTGGCAGCAAGCCACCCACTTCCACTCTTCAACAGGTAACAAGGAAAGTAATGCACTTGGTGGCAAAGTCAGCCACTTCCACTTTTCAACGCGCAACAAGAAAGAAATATAGAAACTCAACCACTTATTCAGTGAGAGTGTGAAGTACATAAAGCAAAGGCTCAACCACTTTATAGCGAGAGCAACCACTTATGCAGTGGGGTAAGTATCCAAAACAACTGAAAGCAAAGAGCTGATTGGTACTACCAATTCAGCATTACAATAAGCGTCCAGTACATGAAATTAAGAGAGTAACAATTCAAAATGACTACCCAATGAAACAATAAGCAATCCCTGCAACATAAGAGTGATTAGGCAACATAAATCATGAAAGAACAAGGGTATATCAGGTATGATATGACTGGTGCAGCAATCTGATATGAATGGATAGTGATCACAAAACACCAACCAGCAACACTTAAACACCCATAACTCCTCCAATACACTTCTGAATCACCTCAAACCTCTTGCATATGATCCCAATGAGCTAGGCGCCCAAGTCTAGGAAGCAAGCCGCCACCAGCAAGCCTGGAAAACTCTAGCACGCAACTCAATGTACCTACAACCAAGGTGTACAGCCCCCAAGGAGGTCGACCAGCAGCTAAAAATCCAGCCATCCAAAAATCATGAAACCTCAGGGAAAGGGGCGCCCAAGCATAAAGAACACATAGGATTAGTACCCACCAAAAGTTAGAAACACCTCCGTCTGGCATGAGCAAAAACATGAGACAACAAGGCAATAACCAGCAACATGAAAAACTGATAAACACTCGAAAAAGATTCTCAAACTACAAACTAACACACACCCACACCAACATATCCTAGAAAACATTAAACCGAACAAAAATTGAAAGCATAATGAAAGCCATCACCATAAAAAGCTCAACTGCAACTCTTGAGATGAAATTGCAACACTGTTTGACTCTCTTATTCTCTATGCTTAGTATCCTGATGATGGATCATGGAGTATGATCCAAAACATTGATGCAAAAAAGCAAAGTTGGAAAACTCAGACTCGGCGCGAACTCGGCAGCCGAAAATAGGACTCGGACTCGGGACTTAGCACGAACTCGGCAAAAAACTCGACTAGGACTCAACAAAGAAGAAAACCGTAGTTTTACAAAAAAAGCAAAACTAAATTAATGCAGTTAGAGAACATAAGAGCCTAATTTGACTATCAATTTCTCATAATTCAAATACTGTTAGAACATAATGTTATTAGGGGTCAATACCCTTATAACATTTATATAATGTTCTGATATAAGGTTATTAAACCTTATATATTATATGCTTATCAAGCATTTCCCATTTGAAATAGTTATAATCTATAACTATTAGATTATTAATTATTTATGAATGGTAGTTGTTGAATAGGTGTGACTAATAACCCTTCAGGTATTATGCCACCCTCTCTCCTGTATTTAAGTAAGTTCCCTCCCATTTGAGAGGTGTAGAATTTGGAGATTGATAGTGAATTTTATCACCATGCACGAGGTATTATTGGCCATGTGGAAGTATGGAGAAGTGTTCCCCAAGTTCAATCTATGTTATAATAGACCATTATTGTAAGTGTTTTAATAAAATGATGTTTTATGGGGTATTTTTACCCGAAAGGGTTTTCCCCATATGTATATCTTGTGTAATGTGTAAAATCTATACTTGTATGATTCTAATTTTATATATTTTATATATTGTTTATAATGATTAGTATCCTAAGATCCTAATTTTCAACAAATGCACTCCAATGGAAGAGCATTTGCCACTACCATTTGAGATTCACCCCTTTCTTGGGGTTCCCGGGATAAATATTGTGTTTGAGTAGCATCCTTTCTTTATTTACATCCTTCATTTCTGTTTACAACATAAGTTTAATTCTTTTATTCACACTGTCATTTGGTAACAGCAAATAGCAGAGTATTTTTAATTATTTGATTTGTAATTTCTACTTGAAAGTAGAGAAAATACGGAACAGTCTATTTGAAAAGGTCTTTTATATTTATTATTTATTATATACTTTTTGTAAAGCCATAACAAACACAGGTCAAAACAAATCGGTGAATCATCATATCCATACCCAAATCTCTGCTAGGACTAGCAGCTTAGGTCATAACTTTTTTGATATTTTGAATTATCAATTATCAGTGTTTTTCTGCTGTTTTCTTGTTTATTCTATGCATTTAACACTAATATTATGGTTTACTTTGTTTATAGTTTTTATTATTGTTTGTCTGATCATACCATGCCATTCATACTGAGCCCAGGGTCCCAAAAACAATAGTACTTTTGTACATGTACCAATACTTAGCTTCCTATGGTGCATATGAGAGGGCCCCTACCTGTACACTCTTATCATGCCAATGTGGAGAATTACACCAGTAAAGCTCAAACAAAGGCTTGAGACTGAAACAGAGGAAAAGAGGAACCATAAGAAAATTTGATTGGGAGACTAGAGGTAGTAGATAGATTTCATTAATCTTAAATAAAAAAGTTTCACCAAGAAACATTGAAAGTGTTCCAAATAGCGCAGCAGATTCACACATTGCTTTAGCATCTTGTAGATCCAAAGTACCTTCCAACAGTGGTCAGCCCTCAAACTCAACATTTGCTGCTTCTACACAGGCTGCCTCCACTCCTTCCCAGCTTCATCCACTTAACAAGATGCCACTACTCATCTTCCAGCTAGTTAATTAGCATTGGCAAAGCTATTGACCAACCTTAGCAGGGATGGAAGTAAGCATATAAATTAATACAATCAGAAATATTTTTAATAAAATATATGGGAATGTTCATACGACCATCCCTACTGACATACCTGATATTGCCTCGAGCATATTTTCATCTTTCAACTATCATGAAGGGATCTCTCTTGTACTTCTCTGTGTTGTACTGTTCATATGTCTGGAGAAATGGGCATTACATCTGATAACAATGGAATTAAAGCCATGTTTCTATAGTGTTTGGATCCTTGCTTTCATTCATGATTCCACTAGTGTTTCTGCAGGTATTTCTGTTAGTGTTTCTACTGCAGTTTCCTGTGAAGGTGATTGGGAGATGTATTCTGTCCATATTTTATTTGCTTGTAGGGTATACAATAACTTTCTGGTTGATTCCACTTTACTACATAACCATTATATCTAGATCTAGAAACATTATTACCTATTTATATTATAATATAGTGTGATTTTATTTTACTGTTATATTGTTTTAAAATATTTCATTAACGCCTAATGTGATTTTATTTTACTGTTATAATGTTTAATACATTTCATTAATGCCTAATGTGATTTTATTTTATTGTTATGTTATTTAGTATGTTTGCCTAATGTAATTTTATTTTATTGTTATTTTTTTAGTATATTTCATTAATGTCTGATTGTTGCATGTGACTTGGTAATCCTTTTAGGTATGATTGATATGATTTTCATTTTTAGATAAATTTGAGATTAGTTTGCATTGCAACAGGTGTGCTTAAAGTTCAAGCGAAAAGACAATCTTAGGAAGAACACATGCTAAGGCCAGGGAAATAATCACTAACTGTAGCAAATCATTCCAGCACTACCCTAACCTTAAAATAACTATGAGCTCAAGTTTTGTAATATCCCACCCCTGATAGGATATTTTCTTTTTTGATTTTCCTGTCTTTGTTTTTCTGGTTTTATGTTTTTTGATATATTTGCAATGTTTCATACAACAATATAATGCAGCAAAATAGAAGATATTGCAATAATAATTTTCAACTCAAAAATTGAACATTACTGTTACACCCCAATTGTATAGTTACTACTACATAGGGAAATGCACTGTAATGATTGAATCTTTTAGATGAATAAAACATATTGTTCTTGTTATTGAATGAATGTGTCCTATTTAAATGATGTCTCATTTGTCTAATACTTCTATTGATGTAATTCTTGAATAAATGTTGCATGTAAGTTATGGAATAATGTTTATTCTAACTTTTGAGATGTTTTATGTATACTGCTTTGTTTTGAGCATATGACTTCCGTTGTCATGTCATGATGTGCAGGAAAGAGGATCATTCCTCCAGACAGAGGAGAGATATCACTCGGGGAGGAGCTTGGTCGGGTAAATAGTAACGAGAACCATCTGAGCATACACACACGTTCCTTAGACTAAGTAAGCTTAGTCAGTTTGTGTGGGTAATAGATAAGTCGTCCATAGGCTTATGTGTTTGCATTAGGAGTCGTGTTTACTTCTATATGCATTTATAAATGATGTTTATCTATGTATCTATTTGTGGTTTTACGATTATGTGGATATTAATAATATTATATTATTATTGCCTGGTGACTTTACGTAAAAATATATATATATCGGGTTGCTGACTAGCTCACGATATATTGATATATTTGTTAAATATATATTTTTATATATGTAATTATATATTAAAGATTATATATAATATTATTATAGTTATATTAAAATATATATATTTAAAATACTCGAGTATTTAAATATTTATATGTTTAATATATTTAAAAGGATTATAATAATATTATATAATAAAGTAAATAAGGGAATTACATTTTAATATTTTAAAACTTACTTGGAGTAATTATATATGATTAAATATTTAAAGAGTAAATATTTATAAACTCCAAAGTGTAAATATTTATAAACTCCAAAGTGGAAATAGTTGTAAATATTTAAAAGAATAAATATTGAACTCAAAAGTAATAAAGTTAAAAGATTTAAATCTTTTAACATGAACAAGTTTATTAAAGTGGACTATTAAAAGAAGATAGTCGCTAGTCTTGAGCAAAATATAAGACTTCATAAAGTATCGAACCTTTTTTTTAACATAAGGAAAAAGAAAATATGAATCAAATATTTGGTGTAAACATTTGAAAAATAAACCAAAACATAGCTGAGTTTTCCCGTGAATGGAAGAAAACTTCAATGCAGCAAAAATGATGGAGGAAAATTTCAGCGCTGGATAATAGAAAATGCCAGCCAATGGTTCTGTGCTGTAACAAGCTAAGACTTGACAAAATCGCAGCAAAATGAGTCATTTGTTTTCATGCGCCAGGCAGGTACGTTTTTCCTATAGGTGGCGATTTCTGAGTTTTAGGTTGAATTTTTCTGCTAATGCTGGCTCCAAGAGGGTTGATTCACTCCTTTTTGAGATGACATAGGGTTTATTTGCTTGCCAAGTGACATTTGACTAGGTCTAGGCGCCTTGTTGTCATTCTACATGCCCATAAAGAAGGAAATTGTTGCAATTACAGGCCTATAAATACTTTCCCAAACATTCATTGAGGGATATCCTTGTGCAATTTGTTTCTTGCGAATTTGAGAGCTTCCTTGTCCATTGTCTAAGCTACTGTGTGGTTTTCTGTTGCTGCATTATACCATTTTGCTAAGAGTGTGAAAATTAGAAGCTTTTACCAACTGTTGTTAATTGACTGTGCTAAATCCCTTGTAGAAGAGTGAATTAACAACTTCTATTAGAGAAGTGTTAATTAAGAAAATGATTTGAAGGAGTCATCAACATTGAAAGAGAGTTTTTGCAAAGCAGCCATCTCCAATTGGGAATTCTGGAAGTTGTTGACGAAGCAGTGCTGGGAAAAGAGCTCATTATAACAGGCATGATATCTATTTAATAATTCTTGTTTGAATGCTGCTCTCTTTTATTCTTGAGTTTGATATTTGCAATAGAAAATCAGTAAGGTCTTGATGAACTTTCATTGCATTTAAGGACCAAAGTGTGAGGAATTTCATTGTATTCAAAGGGCAAATAAATAAGGAATACCAATGCAATTAAGGGTAAATGCTTAGGAAATTCAATGCATTTTTAATGGTAAAATAATAGAAGGATTTAAGGATAGAAGGGTTGTAAAAAGGGTAACAAATGTTTAAGAAGCTTAGGGTAGCTTTACTTAATTTGCATTATTCAATGAAGGGTTTTTATGTGCATTTGATTGAGTTTGCAATTTTGTATGATCTCCGTATATGGAGAATACGTAGAGGAATTATTATCTACGAGGAACGAAATGATGTCAAAACCAAGTATGGTCTCTAGCTTATGTTATTAGGTTAACTGTGTCAAGCTACACTCCTAGGATAAAGATTTCCTAAATCAGGAGTTAGGATATTAGACACTTGTTGATTGACTCATTTCTTAGTAGACTGTTTGAGTTAGTAAGTCTAGGGTAAGTTGAACCCATTGAAGGACATAGCCCACGCATAGAGTAAGGAAGCCCAAAGTCAAATCGGCCCTGAGTAGTGTTTATGATAGATGACCTTCATTCGAAGTACTGAATGAGAATACTTTGGCCAAAGTAATGAAAGGTACGACATCCACTTAGGTGTGAAATAGTTGAGACTACACTATCAGTTCATTGTGATCTGAGTACTAGTTCGAGATTGTAAAATAGCAAGGTTCTAGTTGTGTAGGACACAGCACTATGCTCAGTTGATAATTGTTAAAGGATACCCTACCAATCTCTTCTTCGAAGGGAGGGCCATCTATCTAGCGATAGGTGTGCGGGGGACCGCATTATAAGTCTGTGGTTGGCGGAAAAACACCCGACTGATGTTTCTCCCCCACAGCAAGCAGCCGATGTACCAAGATTTGAAAGGACGGATTCCTGGACCTTCTTACTTCTATTTGTGCAAAAGCTTACAAGCTATGTATGTAACTGTATTACTTTTGAACTCTGATTTATGTTTGCAATGAAAATGGAATTCATATGGAAATATATTGTAATTTGTATACATTTATCAATAAAGAAAGGAAAAATTTTATTGTATTGCCTTTGTTACTTGTTATCTTTATATGATTAAAGTGGAATTTGAAAAAAATTAATTTATGCAAGAGATAGGTCGTTACAATTACATAGGGAATACACAACTAAAAATTCCAGATTTTTCTATCAGCTTAGATACTTAGTATTTTCACAAAATATTGACAACCCAGTTCATAAAATGTCCCCTATCATCTAAACCAACAATACCCAAAAAATCTAGGAGTTACAATTCATGAACTCACAGAGAAGATATAACTTGAAACCCTCTGAAAATGGATGCCAGAATGAAGTATAAAGTTTGCAACAGTCATATAGCAGAATTAGACACCTCTCTGAAATACAAATGATACTATGCACAACTCCCCAAACATTCAGTCTATATACTCCTCAAAACCCACGCACAATCCAAACTGGGTCTTCACCATTAACAATAGAAAGAATATCATCAAACCCTAAACTTGGCGTCCAATATATGGCAACAATTAAATCAACAAACCCTTGCCTAGCAATGATGAACAATATATGTGCAATATTCTGATAAATCCTTCAAATCATTGAATATGAAACTCTCCTGCAGATTCATTGAAGCACAAGCACAACCTCTGAGTGAAGTTGTTTGCAAGTTGGCTTGGGAGATCTCTCACTCCTGTACCGAGTTGTTCTTCGTGAGGGATTTCGTCCTCAAAAAGCTTGAGATTTTCAGACTCTCTAGTCTTCAGCAAAAACCCTTTACAAATAATTTACTCAACCATGTATGAATGAATTGCAAAATGAGCTTTCATTGCCCTTTTATATTTCCATGCACAATTTGTATTTGAATTACATTTCATTTCATTTACTTTTCTTGCCTTATAACTTTGTTTAATATTTTATTTAATTGGGCACAATACCTTATAAAATAAAGTATTCTTTTAAATCATTTAAATCCCTCTTTAATAAAGTCCTTATGTCTCCCTTTAAATTGGCACTTAACTTTATATTATAAAGTGCACTTAGATATCACTTATATCCTTTTAAATATAAAGTCCCTTTTTAATATATTTTAATAACGCATAAAGTTAAATCAGTGTTCCATGAGGACACGTCCCCCCCTCGAAAAAACACCCACACCCGAGACGGGGACATTTCCGAGACAGGGAGATGCCTAGGAAACGTCCCTTCGCCGTCCCCCTTCCGTCTCCAAGTTTCTCCACCGTTTCCCAGAAGTCTCCTCTTGGAGGGAGACATTTCCTAGCTGTTTCTGCATGGGAGACTCCAAGGAAACTTCTCGAAGACTTCCAGACGTCCCCTCGACCCGAGGAAACTCCTCGACATCCCCTTGAAAAAGCATTGATTTGAGTCAAAAAAAATTTAAAAAACAAGTTAAAGTTAAAGTTTTATGTTTAATTAAATTAATTTTTTTAAATCATTGTCCTCAATAAAGCCAAATGATGTTTTTAATTTTTATTGAATGCCAATGTTTCATTCACAAATATTATCCTCCTCCATTATCGTGCGAGTTGAAGAGCTAAAGCGAACTGTGAAGACTTGTGCGTGGACTAGGCATCGAATCTCCATTCTCCAGGGTGATTTGAGGATTCAGGGGCGCCAGGGGTGTAGATTTTAATATTTTATTTTATTTGTATTTTAATTTTTGTTTTATTTTTTTATTTACCAGGTACCCTAGGGCCTATGTGGTTGTGCCCCAACAATTCACACTCGTGACTTAGTATGCAAAATGTGGAAACAATGGCAAGGAACTGCCTGATTGAATGCATCAAAGAGTCGTCATTTCATGGAATGCAATGACTGAATGCCTCAAAGAGTTGTCATCAGAGCCCGCGTCATTCCATTCCATGAGATGACGGCTCTTTGATGCATTCAATTAGGCAGTGCCTTGCCACTACTTCCACATTTTGCATACTGTACAAACTACAATGTAAATCGCTAGAGGAGGGCAGAAAAAATTTAAATGTTTTAGACTTTTAGTATTTTATATTTACAGTTTCAGAGTTTTAGTAAAAAAAAAGTTTAAATGTTTTAGTATTTACAATAAAAAGTTTAAAACTGTTCTAATTTTTTTTAATTTTTTTATTCTCATTTCTCAATTTCTATCAATCTTATTTCTGAAGATTCAATAATGTTTTCAATCCATTTTGTGCATATCCTGCAATATTGCAATCTGAATCCATGAGAACACATTTTTCAAAGTTTATAACTATAAAATAATCTGATGAATTTTTAATTTTTCTTTTTAACATATAGGTCTGATTTTGTTTTTAAATCGTTTTTTGCAGCGTCATTTGACATTATCTGATTATCAGAATGAGTTCAATCAATAGAAGTGACGATGAGATTGAGGGTGAAGAGGTTGGAGCAAAAATTGGAAGTGAAAATGAATAATCTGATGATTCATATTTTCAAATAGAGGGGGGTGAACATGACTCAAATACTCAGTCCTAAATTGAAACAGGTTCTATTGGGAGTAGAAGTGATAGATGCCCTTCAAAAATCCTCCAAAGATATGCCAAGGGCCTCTTTGATCCAAAATCACCATTAAAACAATTTGCATCTAAGATGCCAGCATAGCCTGGGACACATGGGGGCACTAGAAAGTGGAAGTGCCACTTCTGTCATCTTGTCTGGAAAGGGAGCATTACTAGAACTAATGCTCACTTTCTTCTTATTTGAGGCAAAGGTGTAGATGGTTGCAAAAAGGTGGAAAAAAACATTAAGTATAGAGCTGAAATTTTAAAATTATGGGGTTCTAATGAGGAAGAAGCACCTATGATTGCTACATTGGCACACAGGAGTAAGTGTGATCAGATTTCAGCAGTTTCTACTTCTACTTTGTAGAGTCAAAGGCCACCAAAACCATTCAGTTCAAGTGCAAGAGAGCCTAAGGGGAAACGTAAAGTGGCATCTTCAAGTTCACAACCATTGGCAGATTTATTCAATGTACAAGCAAAGGATGAGGCTGATGATCCTATTGGAAAACTCTTCTTTGCCAATGGCATTCCATTCCATGTGGCTCACTCTTCTTATTATAAGGAAGCTGTGTCAAAGATAATAAGGGCGGGACCATCATATGTGCCACCAGGGGAAACTAGATTGAGGACAACAATCTTGGATCAGAACTATTCCAAGATTAATATTTTGATGGAGAAGATGAAGAGAACCTGGGTCACAAGTGGATGCAGCGTAGTCATAGATGGGTGGACGAACATTAGGCATCGTCCACTCATCAACATGATGGTCACATCTACAACGGGCCCTTATTTCCTTAGGGCTATTGATTGTTCAAGGTATAGCAAGGATGCTCATTATCAGTTCCAGATCCTCAAGGATGCCATAGAGGAGATTGAGCCACAAAATGTGGTGCAGGTAGTAACAAATGCGGCCCATGTGTGTAGAGTTGCAGGGAAGTTGATTGAGGCAGCCTATATACACATTTGGTGGACTCCTTGTTGTGTGCATGCTATGAATAATGCACGTAAGGATATGGGTAAAATCAGCTGGATCAAATCAATTGTGAGTGATGCTAGAGATGTGCAGATGTTTATCTGCAACCACCATACTTCACATGCACTTTTCAAGACCTTCTCCAAGAAGGAATTCCTGAAACCTATAGAGACTCGGTATGCATCATACTTTATTCTCTTGGAGAGGATGCTTGAGTTGCAAGAGGCATTGCAACTAATGGTAATGACAACAAAGTGGAACCAATGGTCTGAGTCAAAGACACAGCAGGGGTTGAGGGTTAAGGAGGTGGTGAAGAATAATGTCTTTTGGGCTGATGCCAAATATATTGTCTCCATCATTGGTCCAGTCTTCAAAGCTATTAGATTTGGGGATTCTAATGCACCTTCCCTTGGAGACCTATATGAGTGCATTGATTCCATGCTTGATCAAATGAAGGCTAAAGTGCAAGAGAAGGACCCCACAATGCAATTCTACACAGAGCATATTCATCCAATCATTTAGCATAGATGGGAGAAGCTCAACACTCCCTTACACATGGCTGCCTATGCATTGAACCCAAAGTGGTATGTGCCACGTCCCGAATGACACCTATAGAGGATGCTAAGGTAAAGGAAGGGTTCATGAAGGCCATTGACAGAATGTATGATACTATAGAGGCCAGCTTGCTTCGTATCGAGTGGACAAAATTTGCCACTCTTTGGGGATTTTCAAAGGCGGCCAAGGTAGATTTGGAGAATATGTTAGAAGAGGACCCCAAGTTGTGGTGGACTATCCATGGGCCTAGATCTTTGATTACTACTCTAGCCATTTGATTGTTGTCCCAAGTTTCTAGTTCTTCTACTGCTAAGAGGAACTGGTCTACTTATAGCTTCATCCACTCCATTAAGAGGAACAGGCTTACTTCTACGAGGGCAAAGAAGCTTGTGGCTATACATAGTGCCTTGCGTCTTATTGACTGCAACACAACTACATACAAGGAGAGTCCAGCAACCAGATGGGATGTAGAGCTAGAAGAGCCAGCACAGATAGATGATGATCCTACACAGACCAGGGCTAGTTGGTATTGGTTTAGATGAGCTTGAGCATGTGGAGTCCAGCAATTCCAGTGATGAGGAGATTGGCATGGAGCTTGGAGATGATTAGATCATTAGAGGCATCAAGCCATTAGCCTGGAGCCATTTACTATTAGTATTTACTATTTTGTATTTTGTTTTTGAAGTTTGAAGTTCAAACATTGATGATATAGTAATACTTGATTATAATTATGATTCATGAATCATGATTATGAAATTCCAATTATGAAACATCTAGTTCTCCTTCCAATTTCCAATGTCTATATTTTCATTTTGATTTTCAATGTTCAGTGGTTCACTAGTTCAATGAAATGATAAATCATTGCAATGTGTTTAAACTTTTAAGTTTTAAGTTTTGCTTTTATGTGTTAACTTTACTTATTCCTTAAGCTTCTACACTTCTATAATTATATTGTTATACATCTTTTTATAACTAATTTTTCAAGCACTATATGTATTTCAACACCGCCCCACCGTCCCCAAACTTAGACCCCTCGTCTCCCGTCCCCGAAATGCTTCCCCCGTCGTCCCCCCGTCCCCGTCCCCGAATCTTCGTGGAACACGGAGTTAAATTATTTAACTTTATTATTTGATGTTATTAATATTAAATGCATAGGACCAATATTAACCAATATAACTCCAGGATATAATTATACCACCATGCCAAATATAGTAACTCTGCCAGCTGACCATACCAGTGACTTACTATAAATAGTATGAGCAACACATCTGAGTGACTTACTAAAAATAGTAAGTGTGCGTCAAAGTGTCTAGAACGGCCTCCGGAAGGCACAACACAAATAAACTAGGACACTAAGCTGAAGAGTACTGAAATAAACACCGAAAGGCCTATTGAAGAACCAAAGATCACCCTTGAGGGGATCCCCTGAACACCTTATTAGCCTACGAGGACCAATTGGTAGACTAACCACTGTGTCTAATCACTACCTAGGGAAAGGGGACATTACAATCCACCCTCCCCAAGCAATCCTCACTGGATACCCTTGCAAGTCACCTGAATACTAGGATCCCAAATAAGCCTATAGAATGCCCAACAACATATCCTCTACATCCGTTGGGTAGAGATAAATCCATACTTAGCATCACTATAAACAACCACCCCAATGTAGAGAAATCTACCAAACATAGGAATCCCTGGATCCCATAACCAAATTGGAAGTCTGCCAAATTCAACACCTGTTGACTTCCACTACACTACTCTGTTATGATCTTCACCATGCCGAGAATGGTGAAGCAATCCCATCGAACCATCATGCCACACCTATCACCACCTGGATCCCAACACACCAGAACCTCACATCCATTGAACATGAGGAGATGGAAGTAACTCAAAGTGCCAGCATCACAACACCTCTTCCCAACCTCTACAAATCTCCCAAGGATGTGATGAGTACCTAACATAAGTGCCAAAAAAAGCGTAACAACTCCTAGGTTGCTGATTTAAAACAGATCAGCAGCCTCGAGACTGGAAATCCAACCTATGAGAATGCACACAAAATTGTCAAGGTCATAGGGTGCCAGAGCACCAACCCTATGCCACTCTCCAATGCTGAGGAGATGATGCAACTCTCCTCCAAACTCCTGAACAACTGTTGTCCACCAAAAATTACAAATAAAATCCTCGTCCCATGGAGTAGGACAATCACCTCCTACCAAAACATGGAGCAAAACTCCATCATTGTGGGCTGGTCTGCACGGTGTATGCATCTCTACCTTTGTCGAATTTGTACTATGAGCCCTCAATTGGCTCTCCCCCAAAGGTGACTCATGATCACTATGGCGCAAGCTGTGTGAAAACTCGGGAATGTCAGAATCATTCTTGTCCTCAATCCCATGCAAACCTGAAACCTCCTCGTTCTCTACCACTGTTAGCGGTTCTCCCCTTAAACCATGAGTACCCATACCATATGTAGGTGACATGACAGTGGTAGAAGACTGGATATCAGTTGTGGATGAAGAATATTGAACCAAGCTCAACTCCTCACAAAGCTCGTCAATCTAAATCACTAATTCTTGAAGAGCCTTCTAAGTGCTCTTCAAGGAATCCTCAATGACAATAAGCTCATCAGTAAGCTTATCCACTTCCCTTTCTTTCCCCTTAAGTGCATCATAGTAGATCTCACCAAGCTAGAGTAAGTGATCTCTATCTGAGAGTAGTTGCATGTAATTGGTCTTCATCTCTACTATCGCTTCTCTAAGCCCCTGTTGATCTGAAAGGGGAAATTCTCCATAAGAGTCCATATGTTCTCTTGAAGACCTCCAACAACATTTGGCCATCATCATGAGGGTTTCATCGAAGTGTCTAATGGCTGCATCAATCTGGTCTTCATTCACCTTGCCAACTGATTGGACTCTTGGGACCCATCAATCTCATATAAATTTTCTGATCTAGGATCAACGTCATGCAACATAAAATCTGATTTATATTCAAGGCTGATAACAACTCCATGAGCATTGAAAATTCCATGTTGGGGTTATGTCAAACAACTATCATCATGTAAGGCATTCTCGTCATCAACAACTTTAAATTTGAACCCCTTTTCTTCCACCTGCTCCTCATCAAACAAGTAGGGCCTCAGCTTACCCTCACATTGTTTGAAAACACTGTGAACCAAGTTATAAGCAGCTGTAGACATCACTTGTACTTGCTTTAGAACAGCCAACAATAGAGATAAGATAGGCTGGGAAATTTCATCACTTTCATTAATAATTGAAACCATAATGATCCTCATGTAACTTGAATAGATTTATCATGTTCCTCACTAATAGAATCCACGAAAAGACGAAACATTTATAAAATAAGGTCATTACAATCACAATCAATCATAACAACGTACGATCTCACCTATGCCATCAACTCTAGGACCTTGACCCTCTTCCCAAAAGAAGGACTTCTGACATCACCTATCCCATCAAAGCTTCCAATAATTAGTTGTAATACCTCCCTCATTTTGCCAACATTATAAGGAACTTGACGAGCTGTAATCCTTATAATTTCACTGAGGCAAAGAGTAACAGTAAGCCTTATCTCCTTGTTTTCGTATCTCAATAACTCGTGCTCACCCAAAGAAGTCATTGTTGGTGTCATAGCTATCTACAACAAATCAGAAGGCGACTGCTCAACAAGACTCAAACATTCTTCTATTCTTTTCAGTGTGACCAAAGTATCATCCCTAGGTTGAGGTTGACTGCCGAGCTTACTACCTGTTTCGTAGAGTAATCTTGCCAACCACTTTACACCATCTGATACCAACTCTTTGTCACTAACTGAATTCATAATTTAAATCTGAAACTGAAATCTATGAATGTTGGTCACTCAACAAAGCAAAGATGTGAACCAACTAAATTTTATGATTTACCCAACAGTATGGCAGGAAAATTGTGCTCTAATACCACTGTAATATCCCACCCCTGATAGGATATTTACTTTTCTGATTTTGCATGTCTTTGTTTTTTTGGTTTTATATTTTTTGATATATTTGCAATGTTTGATACAACAATATAATGCAGCAAAATAGAAGATATTGCAATAATAATTTTCAACTCAAAAATTGAACATTGCATAGGGAATACACCTGAAAATTCCAGATTTTTATATCAGCTTAGATACTTAGTATTTTCACAAAATACTAACAACCCACTTCATAAAATGTCCCCTATTATCTAAAACAACAATACCCAAAAAATCTAGGAGTTACGATTCATGAACTCACAAGTAAGATAATGTGTTGAAACCCTCTAAAAATGGATGTCAGAATAAAGTATAAAGTTTGCAGCAATCATATAGCAGAATTAGACACCTCTTTGAAATACAAATGATACTATCCACAGCGCCCCAAACATTCAGTCTATATACTCCTCAAAACCCACACACAATCCAAACTGGGTCTTGTTGATGCGTGTTTTATGACACAACAAACATTCTAGAATAAAGAGTCCAAAGACGCTCTATCCCCTCTTGAAAAATTACCTCATATGCTAAGATTGCAAGTAAGATCATACGGCAATTCCAATGTTTAAGATGAATGCGGATGAGCTCTGTGGTTTGATGTGATTATGCTGGTAACATAAAGGGACTTACGCTAGGCTTGTTCAATTCACAATGAAGGTTTGGACAATGAAGCTCTATTATTCCGGTCGGATCAAAGAAACTAAAAAAAGGAGGAGGGTTTAGAATTTCTAGTCTACTTCCTAAGAATTCAAGAGACGGTATTGACTTGGTGGAACCAATAACCACGCTTTGCTTCGCCACGCTCAACGACAACTACACAAAGGGGGTGCAATCTTCAAGGGAATGTGCTTATGATTTTCAAGTCGTGAATAACTACCATCAAATCGAACAATAATTATCCAGACAGAAGTTAAGCATCCACAAAATAAGCTCAGGCTAACTTTACGCATTGAATGAAAATCATCCATTCAAAGAAAGTATGAGCAAAAGTTTCACCACAAATCAATACTTATCAAATCTTGCATTCATCTAACATACATGAAAAGAAATCTAAACTATGATGAGGGATAAGAACCATGCCAACTCCAAAATAAGGGAAGCAATCACCATCAGAACAATGCATGCATTACTTATTACTTTGGCAGTCTTACAACAGTTGCTTATCTCAACATGTTTTGCAACATGCTCCCATGCTTTATAAATGAGGGGTTGAGCTCAATTTATAGGCTCCCCAATTACAATTCAATGGCCAAGATTAATTTGGAATCAACGGCCAAGATTACAAATAAAACCCTAATTAGGGTTTGCTACCCTTCGACCAATGAGAAAATTGCATTCGAGGACACTTGTCCTTCTTGCTAAATATGAACCAGTGGATAAAATAGAAAGTTGTTGCATGTTGATTTGGAATGATTTGATTGGTCGGAAGATGACGAGGCGCCACCTTGGTAGCTCTTGATGTCTTCTTTGATAACTTTGTCCTTGTTCTTGCCTTAGAATATTTTTTATACCAATGACTTTATTGATTGTGCTTGATCTTGGATGACTTTGGCTTCTTCTTCTCACCTTGCCTTGGAGCACCTGCTTAGACTTGGATTGTTTTGGAATTCCTTCAAGTGCCAATTCAATGTTGAGCGCGTGGAGGAGAGGCAAGCATATACAAAAGTGATGTAGCGAAGATTTCTTTTCGCTCAGCCCTCCTTGAATAATTGGTTCTTTCTTTGTTCAGACCTCCTTTGCCTTGCGTAGTCATCCACCTGCAGTAAAACAAAACAAATTTATTTTAGATAACTTTTCAAGATAAGCTTTGAAAGATTTTTTACAAATTTCATTTTCAGGCTTTTAATTCTCCTTCCGTCCAATTTTATTCGGCCACATTTTCCTACCTTCTGATTTTACTTGGCCACATTTTCTTGCCTTTTTCCAAAATTTATCTGGCCACGTCCAACTTTATTTGGCCATAAATCTTCTTCTTGTCCAAAATTATTTTGTTGTGTCCAACTTTATTTAGCCATAACTTTTTTCTCGTTCAAGATTTCTCTAGCCACATCCAACTTTTTCCTAGCCACGTCCAATTTTATTTGGCCATGAACTTCTCTTGATTTTCGACAATTTTCTTGCCATGTCCAATTTCATTCTAGACACGTCCAACATTTCTTGGCCATAAATTGCCTCTTGTCCAAAATTATTTGGCCATTGTCCAAAATTATTTTACCAAAATTCTAAATCGTCCAAGATATTTTGCCGTAAGCTTCAATCGTCCAAAGTCTTTGGCAAAATTTTCTTGCCTTTTTCCAGAATTTATCTAGCCATGGCGAAAATTTTCTCGGAACACTTTGATGTTTGGACTTGGGCATATTTTAACACTTTCCAAGCATGGCAAAAATTTAAAGTGTCAAACATATATTTTCATTTTCCGAAGGTTTGAACTTAGGCAAAATTTTGATTTTTTCCTCACTTCTAAGCATGGCGGACTTCATACTTCTCCCAGCCACTTTTGCTTTCTCCCAAGGCGGACTTTAGCTGTTTGGATGCCATTTAATGCTTTGGACAAGGCGGACTTTGGGTCTTTTCTTGCCATCAGCTTAAGGCGGACTTTAGCCTGTTAGTAGCCATTTCAATCTTTGGCTGGGCAGACTTTAACATCTTCCTAGCCATTTCTTTCAACCCAAGGCGGACTTCATGCATTTTATTGCCATTGACCATTTCTTTCAAGGGCGGACTTGGCTGTTGGTCTGGCCATTGCCTCATTTTCTTAGACATTTTCTTCTTTTTTATGGGCGGACTTTAGCATTTCTTTGGCCACTTTAACTTTGTCTTTGTCCATGCCTTAGCCAAATTTCTGTTTTGTCTTGGGCGGACTTCACACTCTTCATTGCCATTTAACTTCTTGGCTGGGGCGGACTTTGCCTTGTGGTTGACCACTTGCCTTGGTTGGAGGGCGGACTTCATCATTTGGTTGGCCAAGACTAGGGCGGACTTGCTTGCATGTTTGGCCATTGGATGCTTTGGAGGGCGGACTTCCTTGTTTTGATTGCCATTGACCATTTCTTTCAGGGGCGGACTTGGCTGTTGGTCTGGCCATTGCCTCATTTTCTTAGACATTTTCTTCTTTTTTATGGGCGGACTTTAGCATTTCTTTCTTGCCATTTGCCTTGGTTGGAGGGCGGACTTTAGCCTTTGGTTGGCCATTGCCAACTTTCCTTAGACATTTTCCTCTCCTTCCCTGGGCGGACTTCAGCTTGGGACTGTCCATTGCTTCAGATTTTACGCCATTTGCTTCACATTGTCAGCCATTGCCAACTTTTACCTGGCTTTGTTAAGGCGGAATCCATAGTTTGCTTGGCCATTGCTCAGATTTTTCTGTCATTGGCATCTTTCTTGACTAAGGCTGAAGGTGTATATCTCAGTTCTCTCCATGATTGTGTTCAGATTTTCCATGAACTGTTCAGATTCTTCACAAATTTCCAGATTTCTTGACGAATTTCATGAATTCTTACCCATTTATTGATGAATTGATCATCTTATCCACCATTTTCGATGCTCTTTACCAGATTTCTCTGTGATTTTCCAGAATTTCTCACCATTTTTGAACGAATTTTCCAGATTTTTGAACTTTTTATGTGATTTTCCAGATTTTTACCAAAATTTCAAAAAAACTTCAAATCGATTTTCTGAGAGTTTCGTTGCTCGTTTCGAACTTTTGAGTGGATTTTTGAAACTCGTGACCCTTCCAAATATAGAAATTTCTAAAAATAGAAATTTTCCAAAAATAGCAACTTTCCAAAAATAGACCCTAAAAAATAGGGATCCCAGAATTGCCCAAAAGTGCCAAAAAAGTAGGTCCTAAAAAATAGGGGGCCCGGGGTGAGAAACCCTAAAAACTAGGAGGTGTCGGATTTGACTGAAACGACAGTCGATCTTTGTCTCCCAGGCCTTCCAAGCACGATGGCGACATTTATTTAGTGATCAAGGTTAAAACTGACTGACTCGATTCGGGTGACCATTCAAAATTAAGACTCCTCATTTCAAAAAGACTGGCGATAAGCAGTTGCAATGCCAAGGCAAAACCCAAAAGCAAAAAAAAACGAAGGGTCCCCATTTGTAATGGGGCGATGTGTGAAAAGGTCACAACAGGTCTTCACCATTAACTGAAGAAAGAATATCATCAAACCCTGAACTTGGCATCCAATATATGGCAGCAATTAAATCATCAAACCCTTGCCTTGCAATCATGAACAATATATGTGCAATATTTTGATAAATCCTTCAAATCCTTGAATATGAAACTCTCCTACAGATTCGTTGAAGCACAAGCGCAACCTCCGAGTGAACTTGTCTATAAGCTAGCTTGGGAGATCTCTCACTCATGTACCAAGCTGTTCTTCCTGAGGGATTTCATCCTCAAAAAGCTTGAGATTTTTAGACTCTCCAATCTTCAACAAAAACCCTTTACAAATAATTTTCTCAACCATTAATGAGTGAATTGCAAAATGAGCTTTCATTGCCCTTTTATATTTCCATGCCCAATTTGCATTTGAATTACATTTCATTTCATTTACTTTTCCTACCTTATAACTCCATTTAATATTTTATTTAATTGGGTACAATACTTTATAAAATAAAGTATTATTTTAAATCATTTAAATCCTTTTTTAATAAAGTCCTTATGTCTCCCATTAAATTGGCACTTAACTTTATATTATAAAGTGCACTTAAATATCACTTATATCCTTTTAAATATAAAGTCCCTTTTTAATATATTTTAATAACACATAAAGTTAAATTATTTAACTTTATTATTTGACATTATTAATATTAAATGCATAGGACCAATATTAACCAATATAACTCCAGGATATAATTATGCTGCCATGCCAAATATAGAAACTCTGTCAGCTGACCATACCAGTGACTTACTATAAATAGTAAGTATGAGCAACACATCCGAGTGACTTACTAAAATTAGTAAGTGTGCGTCAAAGTGTCTAGAATGGCCTCCAGAAGGCACACCACAAATAAACTAGGACACTGAGTTGAAGAGTACTGAAATAAACACCGTAAGGCCTGCTAAAGAACCAAAGATCACCCTCAAAGGGATCCCCTGAACACCTTGTTAGCCTACGGGGACCAGTTGGTAGACTAACCACTGCATCTAATCACTGCCTAGGGAAAGGGGACATTACATGTTTCTACCCTAATATGCTTGAATTTAAGGGGTTATATCCTATCTACAACTAATTTAAGCAATCCTAAACCATAGTTAGGAGCCACAAAAATAAAGGAAATCATGCACTTATTTTGAACATTTAGTTCTAAAAATGCATTAACACTAAAAAAGAAAGAAGCAATGAAAAGGGGAAATAGAGGAAAAAGGAGAATACTTTTTCCATTTCCTCTTGTTGCTCAGTTTGCAAGGATGACTCCAACCTCTGAATCTCTGCAATAAAATCAGCCTCAGCTTTCCGTGTTTGTTCAATAAATTTTTCCTGTTTGATCATTATTTCAGTCTCCCTAGCCAATGCTTTTTCTTCCCTGCCCAAAGAAAATTAGAAGTAAATGAATACACCAATCTGAAAATAGATGATTAGTCTAAGAAATCTTTGTTAAGTCAAAGGCATCGAGAAAAAATAAATTTTCTGAAATCCTTGAAAATGCCTTTTGATATGGCACTCTCCTAGACAGCTACTTACACAAGCTTTTCATTCATCCCCTTTTTCAATTCTTGTAATGCTTGACGACGCATATGAATTTGCTTCATCCGCGAACTCCTTTCCTTTTCATGCAACTTCTCATCTCTCTCTAGTTGCTCCCTGAGCTCTCTCTCTATAGCAGAGCCTTCTTTATCCACTCTAGACACACCTGCCTCAAACATTTCATATAATCTCCTATCCTGCAAATATAATACAATATGCATTGCCCTAATGAAAATCTTTGACAGTAGGATGAGCTACATGAAAATAAGCAAAAAGGCAGGAAAAGAAAATAATCATGCAAATTCACAAATAATTCTTTAGTAAAGCCATTGTAAATCACCTCTCTTGGTCCTTGATTTAAAAGAAAAAATCAAGAAATTCCAATGACAATATAATAAAACAAAAGTAATGATATTGAGGTCATTTAGCCAAACAATAACTTTAGGTCTATCAGACTAAATGTCAACTAACAGTTCAATTCAGAAACAAGGAAATATTAATAAATTTGGATCTTGATCCTTGTTGATATCTTTACAGTAGCACCACTCATAAAAAAAGGATTGGTCTAATTTTCTGAGTATTAGAATGTACTGCTCATGTTCTCCATTGAGTGGCAAGGGACAGGAAAATAATGGATCATTCTAGTCACAAGTAACTTTGGTTTCTTCTCTTTGGGAACTAAGGTGTACTGGAACATAGAAGGTAAATTAAAGCATCAACATAATGCCCCTATAGAAAAATGTAGAGTAAAAGAGGGATTATAAGAAAATCATATGCATCATATGTGTGTCCGGTACTTCTAAAATAGAAACAACTCTTACCTCTTCAGCAAAACGTTCACGCATTACATGAGTTAGTTCTTGCTGTTGTTCAATTTCCTTAGCTTTCATCTGTATTTGCCAAGATATTGCTTTCCTATGTATCTTGATATTTTGCTCCTCTTCAGACAGTGTTACAACTTCCAACTCCATAGCTTTAAGTTTTGCTTGTTTGTGTGCATGTTCCTGCAGGTTTACAATCATAATCAAAATCAATGTGGAAATTCTCTCATGAGAAATCGGTAATTTCTTGCATCATTACCCCATCCCCTCACAATGTGGCAACAAATGGAGATCACAGTATAACATATTCTCACATTCACGTGAAATAAGCTTTCAGAATACACAGCTTTATCATTTACATCTTGCATTATTACAAATTGTATTTAAGTTGCAAAACACATCCCAAATTAGAATGATTACCCAATGATTCATTCTTCAACATTGATCCATAGATTTCTATATATCAGGACAAGGTGCAACTTCCTCTACAAAGAAAAATCATACCATTGAATTGGGGACAAGGGCAAGGATAATGGGTACCATGCTACTCAAGAAATATGTTTTAATCATGACCTTCCCATACTAAACATAGCAAAGAATCTGCAAGCATATGCATACACGCAACTGCATTGTCTTTTGAAGAGGATGAAAATTGCAATCACTTGATAACCTAGTCAATATTCACAATACAGTAACCAAACAACCTAATATTAATGTCCTACGGGCCAAGGCCAATACAAAAGGAAGTGGTCAAAGAGATAGATATTTTATCAAGTACATTTACTTGGAAAGCCTAAGGTATTTTCAATAATGTTATTGAAGAGACCTGACAACAAAAGGCATGCAATAAAAACTAATGCAGCTGTTTATCATAACAAAATTATGTATATCCATGAGAATGGTTTGCCATCCTCTTGGATAGGTAAGTAAAGAGATGACTCTAGTGTCATCCAAGTGAATACTCCTACCTAGATAAAATTTGGGGTTTACAATTCCTCTTGGACAGGTAAGTAAAAAGATGACTCTAGTATCATCCAAGTGAACAGTCTTATTGATATGAAACATATAGCAATACACCCTTCACTATGGGCTCCCTACTGTGTGCCTATTGCAATCCTTTACAAATCTTTATATTTGAGCCAGGACTTGGCCCACCAGTCTTTGACTAACAATGTCTCAAAGATCTAGAGGTAAGTCTCATATTTTCTTGTACACATCAATAGATGCATATGACTCAAACAAGAGATGCAATAAGACCCGGCTACACTGTAATTCTCCCTCAAGAAGAGTAATCCATGTTGGACGAACTCTCAAAAGATAAAAGGTTGCATGTGTTCTTTCCTATATCCAAACAAGACACATAATGACCCTTCACTGTTATCAAGAAGCAAAGCTGTTATCTGTGGAATATTTTAGAGCTTGGGCCAAGCTTGTAAGTATTATTTTATTTCCTTCTGATCAAAAAGTGTATATGTTTAAATTTAGCAATCAATAACTAACTAAATTTTGTATCTTTAATATTCACAAGTGTGACGTTATCCCTTAAATCGAAAAGATAGTATCAAGTGATCTCATAGAAAGAAATGTCATCCTGGTTAAGTTCTCTCTCTAAAACAGCTTGATAAGTACAGGCCAAAGATGGAAGCTTCATGCCTAACCTTGATGATGGTGATTAATAGGATGATGGAGATCGTAATTCCAGCTAATTTTGATGTTTCTACATCTCTTTATCGCTTGTGCAAAATGTGGGCATTAAAACATTTCCCTGGTGTACATCACAGTTGGTCTGAGTGTGACATTCTGAGAGCAAAAATTGAGAATATTTGACATTTCAAAGATCAATTTTAAAATTCTCAAAAAAGACCATTCAAAACAAATAGTGTTTTCTGTAATCATGACTAGATGTTGCAGGCTCTGATTGGTTGGCATTGTCTCATATTTTGAATATGAAGATTTTGAAGTTGAAACAACAATATTCCCTTAATGTGTGTTTCTTAGCCTCCACTGCAAACTTTTAAATTTTAAGATGGCTAGGATGCCAAGAATAGTGAATGTCCCTTATGAGAACAAGAATGAACCCAAGGATAGCATAGGAAGTGCAAGCATTCCAACAAGAACAGAAGAATAAACTAAAATTTAAGCGAAGGGGAAGGATCCTTTAACTCCTAGTTCAGCACTAAGCAATAACACACCACCGACTCTCAATCCTAACCTAACTCCAAAGTCAACAAATTTTGGAAGAATATTTTTGTGCTAAATATTGTGGAGAATATGCAGAAAACCATGGTAAACCTCACATTGTATGAACTAGCCCAACTCACTGCACAAAGAGACTTATTATTAAAATCTTTAAAGAAAAATCAAGTAAGCTATTCCCAATCCAAACTAATGTATTTTATCATAGACAATTTGAGGGTCCTTCTTTCTACTCATGGTAAAAATTCACATAGTCGTATCATTGATTTAACTGTAGTTAGCATTTTAAGGTGTCCCTTTCAAGAAAAACACAAAATGGAATGGCATGTAATACTAATACCAGTAAAACCTTTCTTTGAATTTGAAGGGGAAGCTACTGTTTTAAGAGTGAAGGAAATGATATATTTCCTTACATGGAAAATTAAAAATAAAACCTAGAACTGTTGAATATGTGGTACAAGTACAACAAACTTAAATGAAAACCTATAATTTTGTTCATGGGCTAGGGCGAAGGCTATTTAGTGCTTCCACACAAGTCAGGTTTTTATGTTTTTTTTTCCCAATGAAGAAGCTTAAATGACAGCAAACACTCATTTTCAGCTAAAGACAAAAACTCAAAAGCACGAGTATAACACAAGGATTGAATTGATTAAAAGACAAACACAATTCAATAAATAGAATTGAGAAATTGCATACAAAGCCACAATCACCAACTCTAAAGAAACTTGCAATACAAAGCCTGAAAATTCAATAAATCAATTCAATCTACCCAAGCACACATATACAAAATTTCACAAAAGACTTTGAACAGCAATTTAGAAACAAGTAAGCATACCAAATTCTATTGAAAATATAAGTGTCAATAATACTTACTTATGAGAGTTTATAAGTTTTTTGGCACACAGTTTATTCAAGATAAATAAAACACACTGTAGTTTCACGCTAAATATATTTTGCTTTCACACAAAACAAGCATTAAATACAAACTCGTCCTCAAATACATCAACTAAAATTAGAAATCTTCAAATAGATTTCTCTCAAAAACATAAAATATCTAGGTATAGATTTTCCAAAAGATCCTCTAAAAATATAACATCTCTCAATAGATCTTCCAGAAGATTGCTGATCCAAAAATATCGGCAGTCCAAAAAATAGAAAGCTAAAAGTAGCTACTCTAGAACCCCTGCCTGATAGGCCTAGCGCAGCAGCGGCAGCAGTAATAGTAGTAGAAGCATCTCCTATATTTTGTGCCCTCTAAAATCTATCAATGAAGGTTTTCTCTTGTGATTTATCTAGCATAGGCATGAATTCTATCTAAATCATCTGAACACCAATGGTGAAGCTACTTTGTGTGAACAATGTATCAAACTCAATTGCCTCCTCCTCGGCATCCTAGACTTTTTTGGCAGTGATGAATGACTTGTCAACATTTTCACCATGCTGAGCTCTCCCAAGGGTACTCTTCACCAACTTGTAAAATTCAGCCAATACCTCATCATACTCAATCTAGATGTTGTCCTCATCAGCAAGGGTACATGAGAGAGACATCACCAAGGAAGCAGCATGTGGTCTCATCTCATCCAAACTACTCATTTCATCCCCCAATATGGTGACAACCTCATCAAAAAGCTGAACGAGAAATATATATTGTTACAACCATAGTTTACATACTCGGAATCGACGAGTACTCGGCAAGCCCAAAAATTTTGACTCGGGAAAAACTCGGCAAATATTCGGCAAATGTGTGTAGATATTTATGTATGTGTATACTCGGGACTGTACTGTGCACACATACATATCTATAAACATACACAGGTTGCTAAGTTTGCATGCATATACACACACAAACATGCCAAGTTTGTGGGTTTTTTGCGAGCTACTGGTGGTTACTCAATAATTTGATGGGAGAAAATCCATCTGCTTACTACCCGCGATTAAAAGCAGAAATTACTCGGCATGCAAATTGTTTGGAGATTACTCGGCTACTCGGAGAGTAATCGGAGAGTATGTAAACTATGGTTACAACCAATAGAATGTTTGGTCTTCTCTACCATTTACCACTACAACCATCTCAGTTGGTTTCAAGGGTCCAAGAGTAAAAGTGGATTTTAACTTTTCTATGTAACCCTCATAGGTAGAAACCCTACTTATTGCACCACACTATAGCCCTGAAATCTCCTCTCACAAGCATTGCTTTGGTCAACAAAGCATACAACCTAACTAGTACCTTTGACTCTTGTTGCCAGATTTTTCCAATCCACTTTTCAACACTCCTCCCATGTGCAAATAGTTGATCCAATGGCCTTTGTTGAATTTTAGAGTGCAAAATCTATGGTACCAAACTTTAGGCGCTTGGTGTAGACTAAAGGAGAGGAGCTACAAACACCTTAAGATGCTTATTTTCAGCTTTTAGGGCAGCTTTGTCCTTGTCATCCTTGAGGACTCTTTCCTTAAGAATTGAGTCCCTTATCCATGCTTATTTTCAGCTTTGTACATGCTTTTGAGGAGGCTGTGAAGAACTAGCTGAATTGTTTCCCTTATCCACACTTTTTTTGCACCCTCTTTACTTGTAAGAACTTCCTGCTATCAATAATTGATTGGTCTTATTAAGGATAGAAGTATCTTCTTTGATGTTCCTATTTACCATGGATAAGGGTACTGTTCTGAATTTGCTGATATGAAACAAGGTGACAGAATCTCTTAATCTAAGTCTGAAATGTCTCCAAGCACCTCATAGGGGATGAAATCAATCATTTGTTTTATAGTCAATAGACTATGTTCCCTCCTCCTCATCTCATATTCATCATTGCAGTTTGCCCAAAAGTCTTCTATGCTTGGTATGTGCTGAAAATGAGATCCCAACCTCTCATATAAGGTGTCTCTAGGATTATAGGTTTGCTCTTCATAGAAAAGCTTTAGGTTAAATTTAGTTATCTTGAGATCTACATCCTTTGAATCAAGAGCACTCTTACACTTATAGAAACCCAAAAGAATAGGTAAACTAATTACTTTCTTGTGGCTATCCCTCAATAAGAAATGAATTCAACCACCTACCTACAAAACTCTATAGTCAGTGTACAATGTCTATTATTATGTTTTGATAGAATTGGTTATCCAACTATGTATTAAATTGTTTGTATTAATGGGTTGTCAACTTCAAATAGTTATAAGCGTCAGTTGCTTGATGGTTGTGCTCTTCTTGGCAACCGTCGGGCCCTTTAAATAGATTGTGTATCGTCAAGGAAAGTAGTATGATCTAATCGAATCGACTTTGATCCTTGGCTGACCATCTCTAGTCTTCTTCTATAAATGTATCTGGTATGCATTGTCATCTCTATTAGTAATTCATGTATTTATTTTTATTAGATAGAACAATAAACATTTGGCATTGTTGCCTTCAAGAAATCGGATCAAATTTGAGAGATTTGTGCCCTTAGACCCCAATAAAGATGGGAAAAGACCACAACATGGTCAAGATCAAGAGATTAGGCAATCTTTAAAGACCATGAAGCAAAGTGAATGAAAGAGAAGATTACAAGAAACATTTGAGAAAAATACAACCATACGATTCCCAAGTCAGAGCCAAGAACACAATCAAGTTGAAAAGTCAAGGCAACCTTCTCTAGCGAGGGAAGTCGGGAGATGAAGTCACAATCCTTCATAGAATTGTACTAGAGTAGCCTTAGGGGCATTGAAAGGTTGTCAATTGAAGAAGAAGTCGAGCCAAGGGTGTATTAAAGAAAATTTACAGGCGAAACAAGTGTGTGGAAGGCTGAATCTAAGGGAAAAGTTGAGGATTCCTACGTGGCCAAGAGTGCGAGAGAAGCACCGGAATGTCCCAATCAAAACTCCCTAGCAAGCACATTCCAAGCACTAGGTTTGCATCAGAATAAAACAATGGTAACCCCTAGCGGAGAAAAGAAAAATTTGCCCAAGTTTAAAAGCAATGGATCAGAGGATCCTGCACGACACTTTAAGATTTGTGAAACAATTTGGACAGCAAATGGACAAGATGATAAAGCAATTTGGCTACGATCTTTTCCAACAACCTTGCAAGGTGTAGTGATTGACTAGTATACAGAAATTGACCAAGCCTCTCGAAGCACATGGGAGAGATTAAAGAAGGCCTTTGAAGAAGAGTTTAAATTACTTTGTGATGATAATGAAATAGTAGCGAAAATTTACAACACAAAACAAGGTAAGCACAAAAACATACAAGCTTATAATTGTAGACTTAAAGAATTGCTTGTAAATTTAGAAATAGAACAAGCTGACGATCTCAAGAAAAGATGGTTCATCAAACGTCTACTTCCATCATTAAGAAAAATGAAGGTAGCACCACTCTCTTCCTATTCAAAAAAGATGGACATAGAAAGTGAAGATAAAATGTCCTTGTGCAATAAAAGGAAAAAAAGAAAGATGGAAATTTGGATGACAATAGCAACGATGAATCGGGAACGGTACAAGCGCTCTAGAGGGACATGCTCTCAATGATGAAAGAATTGAAGGTGGAGAAAGAAACCAACAAAGAACTAATGAACTATGGTGTACTAAGTGCAAAATTGAGGGGCACAAAATAGGTAACTGTCCTAGAAAGATGTTTTGTGAGATTTGCCAGGTTAGGGGTCATTCAATAAAGGAGTGCGCATATAATTTGAAGACCAAGAGTACACAAGTACTCTTTATGCAAGGAGAGGAGTCCACTCCAGCAAAGCCACAAAAGGCATCTCCAAGAAGTTATTGAAATCAAAGAGGATGAAGCCAAATACAGTATGACCCCAAAGGACGCCCTATCATACAATGTTGACAAATTAGTGAATGGGGACACCTTGCAAGAGATTGCCAAAACAAGTAAGACAAAATGCAATTATTGTGCAAATGGTGTGGACCTGGAGACCATGAAGACCTTGGATATCTGAAGCAAAAGACCAATGTCAACATGATTGATGTCAGGCATAATGAAGTCTTGGCCATTACTCGTAGCCAAGCAAAGAAGGTTGTGTACCTAGACCCACATACAAAAAGAGAAAGGCTTCATGAAGCAAGGGTTGAAGTGGAGAATACAGAGAAAGGCTTCATGAAGCAAGGGTTGAAGTGGAGAATACTATGGCTAATGAACAGCGCCACTCAAATGCAAATGAAAGTACGATAACAAATCAATTACAATCCAAAAAAATTATTACAAGGCAAGTATTTCAAACTACCATACCAATTATAGTAGATTTATTACAAAGTATTCCTGAACTTCGAAATGCCATTGTATCGGGGGAGAATGAGATAGTGCATGGTACCACCCAATTAGAATCTAGTGAGAATGAAAAATCAATAACTGAACATCCATTGTCAGGAAACCAAGTGATTGATCCAATGTTATTGACAATTAACATGACAAAGAAACAAACGCTGGTGAATAAGGAGATCCTTGGAAGGAATCTCACTAATACAATTGTTGACGACAGGTCTGGTGTGAATGTACTTCCAGAAGACACTTGGGGAAGTTTGGGCAAGCCAACCATTTGGCCCCCAACTTTTCAACTAGTGGGTACAAATCAACAAGGAATTAAGGTACTTTGAATTTTAATGGGACAAAAGGTAATTATTGGAACCCAAGCATTTTTGCTAAACTTTGTGGTTATTTCATTAAGAAAGAAAGTGTACAATGCATTTTTAGGTTGAGGTTGGCTAATAGCAGCCAAAGCTAATCACAATTGAAAAAAGAATACAATCCCCATTGGAAACAAGGTCAGAAGTATGTAATTGATTTAATGAACCAAGTAGTAAGTGAGGAAGCAGCTTCCTCTGATTTGTCAGATTCTGAATCTAACCAAGAACGAACAAAGAAGCATGATCTAGGTCCAATAGAGTCGAATGACGAAGGAATTTTGGAATTACAGTCATGTTCGTAGGATGAAACAAATTCTCTTTGTGGCCTATTTCATTGGCAAATGGAGGATTATGAGGTATTTCCATCAACTTGTAATTTTCTGAAAGCTCCAACTCTCAATGAAGAGCAGCCATTAAAAGAAAGAAAAATTACTGACGATACATCTCAGAGTACTAAGAGCAAAATATTTAACTTGGGACGCATAGATACTTGTCAAGTCAAATCAACTTCACAAAAAATTTACAAAAGAAGAAAATTAGAAAATAAAGAAATAGTGGAAAGCAAGAGGCAAAAATATTATTCGACAATTGAAGGAGAAAATATTGAAATTCCCAACTACATTAAAATGCTCAATTACATAAAAGGTCCAACTACAAAGCCCAACTACATTAAAAGTTCCGACTATATAGTACGACCAGCATCTTGTCATATCGTACAAGGAGAAAGACAGCAAGTTTTGCACATTGTATGGCAAGAAGTACAGAGTAATTTGCATACCATATAGCAACCTCAAACACTTCACATCAAACGACAGACCTCCTATATAGTATGGCAACAGTGGCATTACAATGGACAGCAAAGGGTATCATTTCATAACATATGGCAAGTATTTTACTTCACCATACAGCCAGCAACTCTTCTCATCGTACAACCTCTTTTGCTCGTATGGCCAAGTCAAATCATGAATGTGAGATGTTTGTTTTGCAACAATGGCCCACACCAATCATCGGTGTATGGAGGCCATTCTTCAATATACATCAACATTCCTACCGTACAGCATGGGCTCACCATCATCATACAGCCACTCAATTCCCCATCGTACAATTTCATTCATCTCATGCGCCAACCATTGTACAGTCATAGTCGGAGCTCTACCTTTCGTCATACAATTCCCTTACAAATTCATCACACGGTTTTTTGGCAACTCTCTCATACAATCTCCTTACAATCACATTGTATGTTGCTTTGGCATCTTCATTGCACAACCTCTCCTCAGTGCTACCATACGGCATCCTTTCAACGTAGGGCACCAACCTCCCACCGTCCTTATGTACATTGTATGCCTTAGCAAATCTTCCATTCAGCACATCATACAGTGAACAATCCAAAATTGTGATGTTTTGGTGGTTGACATCATACAACCATCAACCATCACACAACTTCCTTCCCTATTTGCCATCATACATTGGTCAAACACTCCAAAATATCTATTTTTTGGCTTTGTCAACATTATTTTTTGCCTAATAAAAATTGCTATCACCTTGATGTAACTGAAAGTAGATGAAACAATCAGCCCACTCTAAAATTGCAACCTTGGCTGGCTTTGAAAACCTAATATATAGCTCTTCATCAATCTTCTTGACAAGATGCATCAAGAAGGCCTTATTTACCCTCCAATAATGTTTCAATGACACACTATATTCTAGTACTAAATGAGCCTTCACATGACAATTTTGCAAAAAATCATGTCTTTGCAAATGCAAAGACAAAATAGAATGACATGGAACTCATGAGTGCACTCAAAATCTACCATCTATTTTTGCACACCCTCTCTGGTCAAGAAGGCCCAATCTAAGAATATTCCCCCTTTGCATATTGTACTAATGATGTAAAACATCCATGGTCTAGGCATCCTTGTCTTGTCTCTCAATTGAGAAGAGTGATCATAATAGCAAGTTTTCCTTGAAATAATTCCTTCTAAACGCATTTGGGACTCCTTCCTTGCTCTCTTTTAGCCAATGTTTGTTCACATGCTTTTGGCATTCAAGGGTTTCAGCCTTCCACATCTCCTCACACTTTGCCAAATCAATTCCCCATGTTTTCTCATACAAAGGGAAACTGAATATAATCTCAATAGAGTCAACATCAAAACTTGCAAAGAACTTTCCCATTCAATGAGCCTACCTCTCTTGTCTCATGATTGTGGCGGTTGACAAAATCGACAACAAACTCTTGACTTTGTGCCAAGATTGCAAAGAATTTGTCTTAAGATTGTAGTAGTTGACACAAGTGACAACAAACCCTTGACTTTGTATTGATATTGGAAAGGATCTATCTAGATAAAACCACTGACCCAATGTCTCCTTGCTATCTTATTCCCTTTCCAAATGTGTCCCTCCAAGTCTAATTCTTGGTCATTGATGCATCCAAATCAGTTTGATTTAAGGATATTCAGATACTAATTTGGAGAGAGCTTCCACCATTTAGAAATGGTACTGCATTTTGATTTTTGCAAGAAAGGTGGCTATAGTCTTATTTTACAATTTGAACACTTGCACCCCTACTAAATTCTGATAGAAAATTGTTCTTCTACAACCAAATCAGCACTTTTTAAGAGTGAAAATTGCTGTTTTTCCACTAAAATATCGACTCTTTTATTGTTGAAAACTGCCACCTTGTGCAAACAAAAATCAGTTGACTGTCATATATCTTGAAGACCTAATAAATAGGAGCTTTGAACATGCAAAAGAAAGCTTGAAGATCTATTGTCCTGTCCTCTGTTATTTGACTTTCATCTTGTCCTTGTTTTTAATCAACAGGTAAAACAGGTTTTGAAGGGACCCGAAACCCTACTTACAAAATGTTGCTAAAAGATAAAGCACAGCCAAACAACAGCCAACCAACAGCAACCAAAAAGTAATAAAAATAGCCAAGAGAAACTTCTACTTCATCTGCTTCAGAGTACCAGCAGCTTCTAGTTCCTGATTGTAGAAGTTCTAATGGAGATTAGCAAGGCTCAACAGCTCTTTCTTTTCTTCCTCAAATGATTTCTTCTTGCTCCCACAAGTCCTAGAGCTGGACCCCTTAGCCTCAGTTATTTGACTTAAATCAGAACCATTTTAAGTGACTGAAAACAGCTGTTTTTGAGCTACTGAAATTCCTCATTTTGAATGACTGAAAACTACTGTCATGAACCTTGAGAGACACAGATGGAGCTTGAAATCCTAGGTGTTGATTTCACTGACTTCACCTTAAAAAGCTGCTGTTTTGTCAACAGAAATTAGTGAAATCTGCCTTCAAATCTCGTAAAACCTGCCCCTTGAAACCCTAACAACAGTGACTGTCATATATCTTGAGGAGCTTCAAAACCTGCTGTTTTACCAAGTGAGATCTCTCATTTTATTCTTGAAGCCCAAGGTGTTTTGGTGCATCTTAGCGGTGTATGTAAGCTTGATGATTGATGCTTACAAACAGCAAAAAATGACCATGAAAAATGCTTAAAACTGCCATAAATCTGCCACTAAGACCCTTGTGAAATTGTAAAAAACAAGAGCAATACCTGTTATGGAGGTTGAACAATGAAGAAAAGATGCTACCCTTCAGTGCCCACAAAGGAAATGTTGGGAATTAAGGTATCTCAACCTTTGCAATTTCCTAGCATTAAAATATTAATTTATTAATGCTTATGTTCTAATTTCTTGCTCATATTAATTTGTCATCTAATGTGACTTGGCACGGTGAGTTGTCGGCATATTGGGAGGTGACATGGATGTTGTGGTCTCCACAAGGCAATGTAGGCGTCCCACTTTGGGAAGAGATTCTTTGACATGTGTCGGCATCTTTGAGGGATCCTATGACAAATTATGATAGATTCTTATGATGGATTCCTATGACGATCTTATGACATGTACGAGCCAGATTCTATGATAGGTTGGCCAAGTGTTGAAAGGCATCTTTGCATGAGGAAAATGGGTGCCCAAGTTTGACCTATGACAGGTTGTAAGAGAATGTAAAAGGCATCTTCTACATTTATTCAGTTATGCCAAATTCCTGTAAGAGTTGTCATATATGACGGATTCTATGACATTGTAAGGTATTTGTCATACCTTTTAGGGGAAAATTTGGGGTGCCCAAGTATGGAGGCATGTAAGGGGGGTTAGGAATCATTGGACAAGTGTCACTAGAGTCAAATATGTGTTGGAAAAATGTGTCACATGGATTTGGGCGCCCATCTCTTGTAGCTTGCTCTAGAAGCTACCTTCATACTTGTATTCTCTATATATTGGATGTCTTGAAGTGGGTTTTGTATGTTGAATATTGCAGGTATCGAAGTTTTGTCGGATTTTCTCCAGAAGAGCAAGATGCAGTCTCCATGTTAAGGCTGTGAACCTGCAAGTGTATTGTAACCATATCGTTGCAGATTAATACATTGGTTCGATGCTTTGGAGTGTGGGGTTTTTACCCGAAAGGATTTTCCCCACGTATATCGTGTTTTCTTCTCTTTTGTCTTTCTTTCTTCTGTTCTTCATGTTTCTCATTCTTGAAATGTTAATTTACATGCCGTTATGCTGCTGAAATTTTCTTAGATCTGAAACTACATCAACTTTCCTCTAAGGGTTAATGCATGGGAAATTAAATCGTCCATTTCCACTTTAAGGCATAGTAGTATGTGCTTGTATCAGGTTGTTGAAATCTGATTTGTTTAAAGAAGCATAAGATACTGAAGGTGCATACTGGTTCTTGGAAGGCTTTCTGAGTTCATCTTTCCCTTTCAAGATCCACCACCAACACTCCTCAAATGCTCCAAATCCTTCTCTGATGGCACTCTCCCTCAAACCGTGGCTTCCAAAATCACAAAATAAGGAAAGGCAAATGCTTTTATGGGAGAGGAAGAGTGCTTTTGTAATTTTAAAGCTGATTTTCCTCTTCTCTGTCCTAGGGTGCACTTTTGGGCTTTCATATTCAACTTAACTTATGTTTTGTCCTAATGTTTGATCATTGACAACTTGACATTCAAGGTCTTGGGCACATGCTAGGGAGGAGAAAGCACTTTATGTTATAATTTTGCAACAATAACTTGACAATCAATTGGTTGGGGTGCATTTGGAGACTTGAGTGCACTTTTTGGTTCAATTTTTGACATTTTGACATTTGACATCCTAGAGGCACACTTAGGCAACTTATTGGTTTTTGGTCTAATTTGCAAGTGACATTTTGACATTTAAGTCACTAGGTGCACTCCATGGACCCCAGTTGCTATTTTTTCATGTTTTCATGTTGGCATTTTCACATCAAGTGGCTTGGGTGCATGCCTAAGGGTCAAGGTGCATTTTTTCTTGTTGTTTCATCATTGACATTATGACACTTAATTGGCTAGGTGGGCCCCGAAAGGGTGGGATGCACCTTTTCTTCAAATTTCACTTTGACATTTGCCATTTAAGTGAAAAAGTTCATTTTAAGTGATTTTCACATGTTAATGTTGTTGACACTAAAAAGTACATGCACTTTTCCCACTAAGTGATCTCCACCCCAAAAATGGCATCTGCCCTCCCTGGCACATGCTTAGGCACTTGTGTGTTGTTTTTGAATGATTGTGACCTATGAGTATGACATTCTCTCTTTGACATGCTCTAAACCACTTGTGTACCCTTTTCCAACTTGAATCTCCAAAAATACATCTTCTTTGTCAAGATGTGTTCTAGGAACTCCAATTATCATTTCCCTACCTTGACACCTCATTGCCTTTCCCCATATCCTAGTTGTTGTATCCACCTTGTTTGACACAATTGAAATCCTCCTCTCATAGACCCTACAAAGGTGTTAGATAGAATTGACAATGATAAAATTGACAAATATTAGAAACAAAGCCTTAGATTTGACTTGAGAATGAGAAAAGACTGAATTGTGGCTAGCAACTTGAAACAATATGAAAAAAATTGTATCGGCACACCAAGTGCTTCAATTGTTATCATGCTTTATTAGGTACACAAAAGCTTCAACCTAGCTCCAACAAAGTCCACAAAGAGAGTAATTAAATTAGATCACTTAAAATTTATAGTAATTGGTGAATTAACAATTATTCATATATCCTATCTTTCCTCAAATGGGAAAGGACCAAGTCACCAACCTGAAAAATTCACTTCCCTCTTCTGCAATACAACATGATGTTTATATTTAGCAATGCTTTGTTTGAGTTGTCCTTGCATTTCTTCATGCACCCCTTTAATGTATTATGGAAAGTCTTCTACTTCAATTATACTTCTTGGGGTATGCCCGTACACAATACAAAAGGGTGTCTTCCCAATGCTCCCATTAACTAAATTGTTATAGGCAAATTTAAGCTGCTCTAGAACTAAATCCCATTCCCTCAATTGTCTCCTACAAACCATCTCAATAAATTCTCGAGGCTTCTCTATTCACCACTTTTGTTTAGCCATTAGATTGTGGATGGTAAGTTGAACTTAACTACATATTGGTGTCCAACTTCTTCCACAAAGTCCTCCAAAAATGTCGAACAAACTTTTGGCATCTATTAGACACTTTGTTCTTTGGTAATCCATGCAAGTAGAACATTTCCCAAAAAAATTAATTCACTATGTTTGTAGCATCATTAGCCCCCTTACATGCAACAAAATGAACCATTTTGAAAAATCTATCTACTATGAAAAAAAAGGAATCATTCCCCTTTTGTGACCTAGGCAAACCTAAGACAACGTCTATATCGATATGCCCCAAGGCCACTCTTGAACAAGCTTGTACAAACTTCTATTCTAACTCAACCCTTTCACCAATTTACATACCTCTTCACCTTGCTACCATCTTAGGCCAAAACTACCATCCCTTCAGTTGTGTGAGAGTCTTACCAATCACAAAATGTCTTGCCAATTTCCCATTATGCAAGCCTTTGCCCAAACTTTCTACCATAGAATCTTGGGATACACATAACTATTGTCCTCTAAACAACAAGCCTTCCTATAGAGAGTAATCCCCAACCATGGAGTCCTATCAATGCTAAGTGGATTCTTACATGCTTCCCATGCTTCTTTAAAATCCACATTATCTTTGTAGCAGTTTCATGAAACCAAATCCAACTACTTCTACTTGTATTTTAGTTAGCAAATGACTCCTCAATTCATCAATAGTTTGGTTAGACCTTCCAACTCCTATGCTAAGCAAATGAATACTTTTAAGGAACTACCCATTTCATATGATGTTGTTCAGTTTACCTTGTGTAGCGTCAAAAATTTTCACCCTTGACAATTTCACACTAGGTTTAGCTCCCCCCTATGTGCTTAGACCTATTTATGTATTTAAATTGCCAGTTTTACAAATATCTTCAGAAAATTAAAAGATGAGATTCAAAAAAAACATTTAGTATTTGCCCCCAATGTTCAAGGCTCCAATAAGGATGGGTCTAGGCTAGGGTGCCTGACACCCTTGTCCAGCCCTTTTTGGCTCAAATTTGAATATGTCGGTGTCGATATTTTATTATTTGAAAATTTGAAATTATTTGTTGGCTATCAATAATTGATTTTTGGGAAATTAGAAGAATTGCATATAAACACAAATCATTTTCACCATTTTATTCCTAGAATGTTTGAGAAAGCAATTGAGATTGTTATTAAGCAATCAAGATCAGTCAAGAGTAGAATTAGCAAAATTTCAGCAACATTTATTTTAGTCAAGCATCATGTTAGCCATGCATCATGTTGTTTTGTAAGTTTGTTCATTTTTTGTGTTCATTTGTTTTGTGAGTACTAACACTTGCAAGACTTCAAATCAAGTAACAGTTTCTCCTTGAAGGTGATGAGTACATGACTTCAATCCATCAAAGAATGTAGATTTGAGTGGTGGGTTGCAACAATTTGTCAATTTATCACTTTCTATCATTTAGCCTCTACCCAACCGAGGGTAAGCTCTCTTTTTACATCATCAAATCCGTTGTGGAGGTAGAAATACCAAAACGGGTTTGGCTTAGGCAAGCCCCTATACGACACTTCCCCCTCTTTCATGTGTGCAGGTTTTCATATCTGAAGCAAATTGGAGGAAGATTGAAGACTAATTGTTCATTCATGCATTTAAGCCCTACAAGTTGTCAAATCAAGGAAAGTTGATTTATCATCAACACACAAAGTTCCAACAGTGATCCCAAAAGAAAAGACCTTACAGATCAGGAGCAACAGGAGTGTGAAGTCAGATCTTGAGTAGCAGTCACCTAGTCTAGTGCATGCCCCTATCCTGTTGTTTCAAACCCAAATTTATATGCCATGTTCTTTTGTGTCTACCTTTTGTTTTTCTGGAATGTATTTCTATTTGTCTATTATGTGTTTTTCTGAAATCTCAACAGTTTGTTGCATTTTCATTGGTAGCCTAGGAACATCATTGCATCATAAAATTTAGTCAATTAACAATCAATCAATCACAATAACACATCACAAAACCACAAGGATTAAAACCCTGATCCACCATTCTAGCTATTCCATTGAAGTTTGTAGCCAAGTGGATATTGAGATCATTTTTAATCCTTTCTAAATATCCACATTGGAAGAAGTGTGATTTAAGACCTAGATCCCTTTTTCCAATCAAACACCTTGATTATTGATGTACCGCAAAGCTTGATGGTCTACATACAAGACAAACCACTCGGGTAATAGCCAATTTCTCCAGTTCTTAGGAACTTGCAGAAATGCAAAACTCTCAATTATACATGAAGTACTTCCTCTTAGCATCATTTAGTTTCTCACTAAAGTATGCTATAGTGCCATCTTGACTCAAAACAACCCAAATTGTTGTCCCACAAGCATCACGATCAACTTGGCACACCTTACTGAAGTCTAGCAATGCTAACACTAGTTGTTTGGTTACCATCTTCAAATAACAATTTTTTTCTCACATGCAACTGTCCATTTGAACTCTTTTGTTGGAGTTTCTAAAGAGCATCTAATGGAAACTAGCCAATCCATGGAAACTTAGTTTTGAAGGTATTTCTTGGTGTAGGCCACTCCAAGGTAGCCTTCACCTTTTTGTGGTCAATTCTCAACTCATCATGAGACACTTTGAATTCTAAATAAATCGGCTCATTCTGTGTAGAACTACACTTACCAAAATTCACAAGAAAATGATCCTCTTTCAATCTCCCTAATATTTGTCTTAAATGCACTATGTGTTCTTTTGTCTTATTGAAAATAAAAATATCATCAAGGTAAACAAAAACAAACTTACCCAAGTAAAGTTTCAGCACTTCATTCATCAACCTCATGAAAGTACTTGTTGCATTGGACAGCACCAATGGCATTACCAACCACTCATGTAATCTTTCATTTTGAAAGAAATCTTCCATTCATCTCACTCTCAAATTCTTATTTGATGATATTTTCTATTTAAGTTCATCTTGGAGAAGTATTTGGCTCCACTAAAACATCCATAAGGTCATCTATTCTAGGTAATGGAAACCAATACCTCATTGTTATCCGGTTGATGGCTCTAGAGTCAATACACAATCTCCACTCACCACATTTTTGGTGATATGGTGTACCACTATTTTTACAACACATGGGCCCAAGCTGTTTCTCATCAACCCCTTCTCCAACAACTCCTAAACCTACTTATTGACATCTTCATTCTCCATAGGAATCAATTTGTACTTCCTTGTTTGGAAGAATATATCTTGATATCAAGTCCATGTGATGGCTTATGCTTCTTATTGTCAATAAACCTTCAAGACGTCATGGGAAATTATATCCTTGTAATTCAACAATCCCTTCACCTTTCCAAGTATCTCACTTGTTCACTATATTGTCCCAACTTTGAATGGTCAGGAAATAAAAGCATAACATTCCTTAGTTTTCTTTATTGCCTTAAAGAATTGCATTCCTGCAACCAAGAAGACTGCTCACGTTTTTATGTTTTTCCATCAATTTTCTCAAGATAAGCCTCCTCTTATCATTCTCAAGCTTAATGGCATTGACTCAACCATCATGCATAGCTTTCCTATCATATTATCATGATCTTTGCAACAAAACATGGCAAATATCCTGTAATGTTCCCAATTTAGCCTTACACTCTTCAGTTGGATTTAGCCTATTTCCGGAAACTCGCAAGCTAAGCAAAAATGGAAATTAAGGTTTCCACTTTTATAGGAGGTTTTGAAGGTTTGCATGTGAGATTTTTTGATGCATGTCTAGTGGAGCTTTCTGGGTTTTTGGAGAGCTTCAGGATAAGGTAACATGCATGTTGAGAAAATGGCATGCATTTCTCTCTAGTTCCATGCATGCAGGAAAGGTTTTTGGGTTTTACTGGGTTTTCAGAGATCTCCAGGGTGGTGTGACATGCATTTGAATTCGTTAGCCTTTCCAGGCACTTACTATTTATAGTAAGTCATGTGTTCTACTCAATTTGGCATTCTGTTGAGTTTGAAGTGAACTTACTACTTTTAGCATTTGCTATTTTTAGTAAGTCTTTTCTTGGCAATGGCATCATCAACAGCTCAGCTCAAATCATCAAGCTATTTTTGGCAGTCTAGCAGAATTAGTTTTAGGCGATGGTTTTGGCTTTGGCTTCTATCTCTCCTTTGGACCGAGTTTCAACACTTAGTCAATTTTATGTTTTGAGTTTGTACCCATGCCTAGGCAATGACTTTAAAGTTGTTTTAAAGTTGGGGCCATAAAGTGGACGCCTTATTAATGCATTTAATGTTTTATTAATGTTTTAATATTTCCTCAAAATGGGACGACTTGGGAGAGAGCATAAAGAATTTTAAGTATTTTAAAAATGCATATGAGGAGGACGTCCTTTGGAGAAGTTGAAAAGTTTTCTTGGTTGGAGTTACAGATTGCTTCAATCGCCCAATTGTGCTTATATATTGATGCTTTGCTAAGTGTTGAGGATCTTTTGGAAAATTTAGTAATATTATGTTGTTGAACTGAGTTCAGACTTTGCTACGAGGGTTGCGTACCTTCTAGCTTTCTATGCCATTCTTTGGGCCTAAAACTATGGCTTCCTAGATGGTGACTAAAGACTGTGCTTCACACAGAGGTGCAAATTGAGCTTAATTTCTGAATTTTATAAACAAATTGCTGCTACATAATCTGTTTATTTCTGCTGTTGAACATCATTGCTGAAGTAGATTTCTATTGATAGCTTTGCCAACGATTTTTATTTTATTTTGGGTACTAGCTCATGTTGTTCTTCTGTGAAGGGCGCCTAGAATTGCAAGTTCTCGGAATTTATTTCTGAATATTGATTTTTCTAGAAGAGGTCAACCTTCTTGGAGGTCGTACCACTTCATTGTTGGTTGCATTGGGACTCGTGCCAAGTCTCTACTATTGTTTTGGCACCATTTGATCATTGGAGTTTGGACGCCTTGGTTAGAGGCCTCATTTGACTATTGTTTGAAGTCTTTGGGAGCTGCATTGAAGGAGTTGCGTCCATATTGGTGAATTTCTTACTTGCTGGTCGGATTTTCTGTGTTTACTGTTTCTAATCAGACTTGAAGTAATTCTGATTTTTTGATATTTAGAGGCTAAAATTTGATTGTAATCATTGTAAAGAAAGTTAAGGATAATGTCCTTAACCATTGGTTGTATTTGGCCTTCATTCTGACATGTTTTGTAGCTAAAAATTCATTTATTGTAAGGCTGGTTAGTGGTACTTGTTGTGACCTTTTCACACATCGCCCCATTCAAGATGGGGACCCCCTAAATTTTTGCTCCGTTCCGGTCTTTTGGCTTGGGTTTTCTTCTCTCTCTCTCACTCTGTCTCTTTTCCGGTGTCCGTCTTTCTGGGGTTGCGCCCGTCAGTAAGTTTAAGTGTGAAAATGACCAAGTCCAAAATTAGGGTTTCATCGTTTCTGGTCAGTCCGAGGTCAGGTAAAGTGAGTAAATTGAAAATTGAACTTAACATTGTTATCAGTGTGCTTCCAGCAGGCTTCCGACAAGTTTTCGTCAAATTCTGAGGTACTTACTATTTTTAGTAAGTGTGAAATTCAGGGCAATTTGCTAGTTATTTTGAGATTCCGACAGCCACACGGCATTCAGTGTATCGGACTCCTCGCGTGCAAAATTTGGTAGGACAACTTACTATTTTTAGCGTCGAGGGCGAATTTCGAGTCTGCGGATCTGAGATTTTCTTTGCATGTTGGCATATTCATGGGTTTTGAGACCTTAGCGATGATGTAACATGCAAAGAGAGACTACTTTCGAATTCCCTTAGAGGCTATTTTTAGGGTTTGCATGTCGGGGTTTCTTTTGCATGTCGGGTGATTCTGATGGGTTTTGAGAGCCGCGATGGTGTGACATGCAAAGAAGATTCTCACTCGAAGGAACTTGCTATTTTAGCGGGTGTGTCCGGTGGCGCTTCCCGCGAGAATCGCGAGCGATCGCGGTGCACCAGAAGGAAGCGAGTTCATTTGATACACATGCAAAGCAAATTAGGGTTTCCAGCTTCGGAGCCTAAAAATAGGCGTAAAAGGTCAAAATCTTCGAAATCCGGTGTAAACCACCGCGATCAGCGTCCTTCAGGCTATCTGCTAGTGAAATTTCGAGTCAAATAGAGCACTTACTATTTATAGTAAGTCAGATTGGAAACATGCTAAAAATAGTAAATCAAGTGCATGCGTCAGTGTCGGCAGTAAGGTCACGTGGTGAGGAGCGCCTCATTAAAATTTCAAGTCAATCAGAGCATTGGGGCTATCAGAAACAAGAGGTTACTATTTATAGTAAACCACCTTCAGAAACATGCTAAAAATAGCAGGGTGATTAAAAATGGCAGTGTCGACAGGATAACAGGGTTATGAGGATGCTATGTTTAAAGTTTCAGGCCATTCCGAGCTTCAGAGGAGCAAAATTGAGAAGACTTACTATAAATAGCAGGGCACGATACTGGCGAAAGATGATGAAAATTTGTCTAAGTCTGGAACTTCGTCCAGCAGGCCTAGCAAAATGCGCCCAGTTAATGAGGAGGCTCAGAAAAAAAATGCTAAGTATGAAGTTCATCCTGCTCAGGGGTCAAAATGCGCCCAAGGCAAGAAGTCAAAGAAAGTCAATGAAGTTCATCCTGCAGCAGGGGCAAAATGCGCCCAACTTGAAAGAAGAAAAGGTTAAAAAATTTCTAAGGCATGAAGGAAATCCGCCACCCCCATCCAAATGCGCCCATCCTGTAGCAGGGGTGAAATGCGCCCAAGGCAGGGAAGGTCAAAGTAGTCAAACAAACTCGTCCTCCTCCATAGGCAAAATGCGCCCAAAGTCATGCATGCCAGGACAAAAAATAGAAGGTGAAGAGTCACCCAAGGACGTTGGAGAAAGTTTCATCCACTAGACACATGAAAATGCGCCAAAGTTAGAAGAGGGTCAACAAAGTCAACAAGCTCGTCCTCCTCACCCTCCTAAATGCGCCCAAATGAGCTCATATGAAGACAAAAAATGGAAGGCGAAGGGTCATCCTCTTGCCAGGCTGAAATGCGCCCAAGTTGAGGTTGTAAATGGTAAATAAAGGTGGTAAGTGAGGTGAAATATGATTGAAGCATGGTAAAAGGTGGTCAAAGGTGGGCGTTATTCCTTTCCTTGCCTCAAATGCGCTTAAGGGTGGTGAATGTTTGTTATGTTGCAAGGTGTTGCCTAGGCATGATTTTAAAATTCCTCTTCAAATGCTATATGCGCCTAGGGAGATGGGAGTCATAAGGTGTTAAAAATATTTTCTAAGGCATGTTGAAGGCGTGATTTTCTTCAAGTATGATATACGCCTAAGGTGGTGAAGTGTTAGAAAAATTCCTAAGGCATATGTAGTGTGAAAATTTTCTAAGGCGTGGTGAAGAGATATGTGTGGGGTGGTGGAAATGAAATGGTAAGTGCTAGGCGCCTTGGGTGAAAATAAAATATTTTCTAAGTGTTGGAGAATTTGCCTAGGCGTTGGAATATTTTTTCTAAGATGTGAAGTGTTTGCGAGTGGCAAGTGAAGATAAAATATGCAAGGCGCCTCTGTGAATAAAATTTTTCTAAGTGAAGATGATACTTCTCTCGCTGGCAGGCAAACGAAATATTTTCCAAGGCAAGTTCTCAAAATGCAAGATGATTTAAAAATATTTTCTAAGGCAAACTACTTTCCCCTTGGAAAATACGCCTAGAGCTCAGGGTGGCAAGTTTTTTTCAAATCACGAGCAAATTCTCTCAGTAATGAAGTCAGGAATGCAGGATGAATTCAAGTTTTCCGAATTGGAGCAACGTAGAGTAATCACAGGCGAAGAATGGATTTTAATTTGATAAAATAATATTTTTCTAAGGTTCAAAATTGAAAAATTAAAAGAACCCGTTCGTTGGGTACCCATGGATTCGAGGCATTCTGAAGAGAATTCTCTTCTGGGTACTGGACGTTCGCGATGATAGATGGATTTCCAGGTCTTCTGAACTTCGCCGACACTTTTTCAGTGAAGAATTTAATCAGTGCTCAAATTGTGAATTTTCCTAAGGGAAAATTTAAAATTTTCTAAGGCAAAGGGAATAAAATGTGTTTTCAAAATGAATTTTCTTCGAACGATGGACTTGAAGTCAGTTGCCTCGATAATTTTGATTAAATTCTTCGAGGATGAATTTTCCAGAGCAGAGAAGGAGTTGAATTCGAATTCAAGTGACAGAGCTCCGGCTGGTGAGTGAAAAAGATGAGTTTAATTAAATTTTCGAAAATAAATTCAAAGGACGCCAGTCAAAGTCAAGTTTCTAGAAGAATAAGATTCCCGACGACTGGAGACAAGTGTCAGAAGCACCAAAGAGGGAAAATTCGAATTCTTGAAGTGGAGTAGTGGAGTTTAATGGCACTGGCTAAAATTAACTTCTTCTAGAATTCGAATTTTAGCTATAAAATGAGCAAGTTTCTTACTTGTTTTCACAACTGAGGAAGTCGAACTTGCTCTGAGAGTGAAGCATTGCAGTGAGTCGCTGAAGCTTGAAGGAGTTCGAAATTTTGCTAAGGAGTAGAGGTTGCTGAGAGAGGTGCGCCTTGAGTTGCTGAGAAGTGCAATTGCTAAAGTCAAGAAGTGCGCACTTGCTGGTTGGAAAAGGTACGCCTTTGTTGGTTAAAGAAGTATTTGCTGAAGTATAGAGGTACGCCCTTGCTGGTTAGAAAGAAGCTGAGGATTATGCTGAGAGGACGCCTTGTAGTAAATTGAATTGTTGAGAACTTAAAAGGCACGAACTTGCTAGTTTGCTGATTGCTGATTTCTGATACAAAGTTACGAAGTTCAAATTGCTGATTGAGGATAGTGAAGTGAAGCCATCAAAGTCTACTTAGAAATCTGTTCTAAGTATTGAAATTCAAGAAAGAAGCTGAGGTTTGCAAACACGAGAGTTATTGCAGCTTCTAGAATTCGACTGCAGCCCCTATACAATGCCTTATTTTATTAAATTTAATTGCTGATGAATGTTTGTTATGTTGCAGATGGCTGAAGCGAGGACAACTGGAAAGGACAATGGTGCCTCAAGACAAGCTGTGATCAAGAAGCTCAGCAAAACATTCATGCCAGAGTCAAAGTTTATTTCAAAGCTGGGCAAGTTGACAGACACCAATTTGGGCTCCGTCAACCTCGAAACCTTCAAGAACAGGATGTTTGGAATTGGAAGTCATCGGGCTTCAGTCACTTCGCACAACATCGTCCGAAGTGGGCTATATGCAGCTGCTGGTTTCCCGCCAGCTATACAGTGTTCGGAGCTGATAATGGAGTGCGCCAATTGCTACGAGAAAGAACACCGGTCGATCATGTCACCTGATGGCCAAGTGCTTTCCAATCTTACTCCGGCAGCCATTGGTGAGGCTTTCGGGATCCCGGTGCACAGAAACATGATCTACAAGTCCAGGGAGCGAGCGGAGCGAATGTATGCTTCTGCTTTTGAACGATGCATGGAGACAATTAACACCCACTGGATGAGCACTCCCAAGCCTTCTCGAACGAAGTTGCCCAAACAGATCATAGCGGACGACTTGAAGCAGGAGTACTGTGATCTCATCATGATGCTGAGTAGGGTTGGAGGCTGTGCACAGTCCTTCATTTTTGAACCTTGGATGTTTTATTACATCAACCTGGTGCTAGAAGGCAAGGATTATGTCAATTGGGCAGAGATGATAAGCGATAACTTGCATGAGCAGCTCCTGAGCTTGAGGAGAACGAAGACCTTTTACATGAGTTCCTATCTCATTTATATGTTGGCACGGATGACGAAGTACAGGGGGATCTCTTACAAAGAACCTGTTGGATGCGGCTCTCATCAGTTCAAGATTTATGATGCGTGTCCACAGTTGCACCTGTCAAGCACAACCCATTACAAGCGTGTCAACGACTCATTCACCATGTACATCACGAGGTTGCTTCAGGAGCGGTTACACCACAGAATCTCTAGAGATGCTCAGGAGTTAATTGAGAGGTATGGGTGTTGGTTTATACAATTTCCGAGATTCTCTTACATTAGGCTGCAAGGATTTTCTTCATACCCATATAGGCTGCCTAAGTACCCGACAGATAGAATATTGATGCTAGAGATATCCAGACAGTTGCTAGCCTTTGACAAAATTCAAAAGAAGAAGAAGAAGGGAGGGATAGAGTTTCCAATTGTAATGGGCAACTCGGATGAGGTGTGTCCTTCGATACAGGCAGCTAGAGAAGCTGAAAGTGAGCTTCAATTTTACCACTTCTCATATCATACAAGCCGACAACACTACGACCCACATCATAACATCAATTGGGTTCTGTCGGAGGAGTTCAAGCATAAGGCCACCATAGAGGATTATTAGGCTGACGCAGTTGATGAAATTGAAGTAAGGAAGAGAATGTTCTCTCGGTTGCCCATCACTCTGATCAGGGAGTGTGAGGTTGTGCCAGTTCCGGACCAGGTCAATGAGGATATGGATGTTGTACATCCTGACTATGCAGCTGTTCGAGATACTCCACTTCCACCTCCCGATTGGTCAGAGCCCGAGGTTGCAGATTTAGATACCCTTTCCATCCCAGTTATGACATTTACTAGAGCATGGGTTGATCGACGGGTAAACAGATTGAAGAGTAGGTCAATTGCCTTGACTTACAATATGATGGGAGATCACAGGACGCCCACCACAGGAAGAAAGAAACAGATCACAAGAGGTCCAGAGTCCAGGAAGAAGGAAATAGTTCAGCCAGAGCCTCCACAAGTCACAGTGGCAACACCCTTGGAGACACGTTCTCCAAGCATACAGGAGGTGTCTTTATTTGCTGATCAGAGGATTGTATTGAATTAGGTGCCAGTAGTACAGGATAATATTCAGCCTCCACGGAGGGAGTCAATTGGCCAGAGTGCCAACGTACCTGTTAGGATTGATCAGCATGATGATGAGGGGACTATTACTGACCCTCAGTTTCAACAAGAGTTGGAGGCGGCCATGAACGAAGATGATGATATAGTTTCAGGTGATACTCGCCACTTGAGGACGATGAGCCTCGCCAGAATGATATAGAAGTTGAGCAGGTTAGAGAGGTCGAGGCACAGGAGCAGCAGCCCTTTGACATACAGTATGATGTGCCCGATTGGCTTAAGGACAGAATGAGGAGAAGCCCTAGTGAGGAAATTGATCCAGCAGTTGAGATGGAGGAGTTTTTGAACAGGATCAGTGCACCTCCACAAAAGAAGAAAGCAAGAAAGTTTTCGAAGATCTCCACTGAGGAGGATGGCTCTCGTACTCTTCACGTTGCTGTTCCACGAGTTGAGTGTGACCGGAATGAAGCAGTTCCTGAGAATTATGTGGTCACACTCTAGACTTGGGACGCCCTACTGGTGCGCAGATTGTTGAGTGTGATAACTCCTTCCTCGCCCTCAAGGATAGGTTATTCAAGAAAGAAGGGAAGTATAAGAGGTTGAAAAGAGAACACAAGGCGTTAATTGGATATGTACAGCAGTTATCTCGTTCTCGAGGGCAGGATGTACCAGTGATAGAGCCTCCAGCGGATGTACCTAGAGAGTCGATCAGCGGCTTAATAGAGTTGGGGAGGATGGCACAGGAAGCAGATAAATGGGTCCGCGAGGAGTTCATCTTTGAGACAGAGAAATTTATGGAGGACCTTGTTTCTGCCTTTCAGAGGCCTCTACTATTTTGACACGGATGGATGCGGTGGATCATGCTTGGGCGATGCCTCTATCTATCAGAGTAAGGTGATCCAGCGTCTTGAGGTATTGAGGCATCGCCATTGCGATTCTTGATTGATGGAGGTGTCATTCAGGAGAATGACCGATATGATTTCTCTCGGTGGTATTCTTCGGCTATCACGGTGTATGGCTTCTTCGATGCAGCCTGGCCGATTCAGCCCAAGTACACGGGGCTATGGCCAATATTATAGATGGAGTTCAGAATACCTTTGAGGCCATATTTGCTAGGCCTGAATGAATCGAAGTTAATGTTGATAATTTGAGGGGTTTGCTTTGGTGCCTTTCTTTGCAGATGTTAAGACCTTTGTACAAGATGATTTCGAAAATATTTCTACTTTCTCCACCTTGATCCAGAACACGCAGGATTCCTTGGCTGCTTGGAGAAAGTCTTGTGCGAGCATGAGCATTCAGTCACAGTGTTAGAGTTTCAGTTAGATTGTGTTCCACCGATTTCAGTTCAGGAAGTTGAGGCTGTGCTTCGCAGATTCGTGGAGTTGGCAGTCAAAGAGAAGGCAAGTGGGAACGCACTACTGGACGAGGATCTTCTAGAAGACTGAATATGGGCATTTATTGCATTTACTATTCTGGGAGTGAGTGGGAATCTTTGATTCATTTAATGTACCACTCCCTATTCTGGCAGTTTTTAGGGTTAGGGCTGAGGTGGCACGATTCCGGCCACTCTATTGATTGTAACCCTAGCCGTCTTTTGGGACTTGGCTAGCTATAAAAGGGGGTCCCCCTCATTTGTAAGGCAATTAGAGATCAGATTAGACAGTAGTATTGGAGAGATTGCATAGTAGAGCATAGTAGATCATCTTGTTAGTGTGGAAGAGAAAGAAAGTTTTCCCTTTGAAAACTTTTGAGGAGATTGTTGTGTAACACTTTTTATGATAATTGATCTTTTCATTGATGGTGAAATTCGTCTTGTCATAAATAGCTAGCGAGGTCTCTTCTTCCTTTCGAATCCAAGTAGCTTAATTTGATGCAAGTAGTTTACTTTGATGTGTGGTATTTTTGTTGAGGTAGCTTCTTTATTCCATACCACTAGCAACTTGTTGATGATAAGTTTGCCTTGCGTGGTCAACTGGAGATTATCTTGAATCTAACTTCGGTTGTGATTTGTATGCTTATATGCGTTGTTGTGATGGTGTATGTATGCTAAATCATAATTTGAAAACCTTTCGCTATCCCCTTGAAGATTGCACCGATTTTACTGAGGCTGTCCGACGTGAGGCTAGGTGAAATTTGGTTGAAGTCTGCCGAAACGGAGTCCCACATATCTTGCATTTAGAGTAGCATATAAATTTCTTAGGCCTTATACCTTTTTACTTTCCGCATATTTCTGATTAGTCTTAGGAAAAGAACCACATTGCCAAATTATACATGAGAATTCCCTTTCAAAATCATACATTAGCTGCTAACTGCAAGAAATCTGAACAATTGCGTAAGTCCCCTCGTAAGAACACAGCAAAACACATCAACCAAACTGGGTCTATTCGCACTTAAGGAACCTTGAAGTTGAACGTGCGAACTTTCTCGCAATCTTAGCGCACGGAATACTTTGATCAAGAGAGGACGGAGTAGCCCAAACTATTTTGTTCTTCGGCTGTTTGGTGCGGTCACGAAAAACTCATCAACAGTACTAACAGTCATTTATTTATTTGCTACAGTTAAGTTTTATAATTAGCTCCCATTGGATAAGTGGTTGAAGCATTTATATTTTAGCACATTTAAATTTAATAATTCTCCCCACTGAATAAGTGGTAGAGCAGATTCATGGTCAGCTTTCCGCCTTACCTTTGTATTTAGTTTCCTCCCGTTGAATAAGTGGTCGAGCTTATGGTCGGTTATTGTAAAGTGCCTTACCGAATTTTGACTTAATTTTCTGATTTCATGCCTTTGGATTTACATCAAATTCTTGCCTTGAATAATACTTGACTGATACAATTTCCTGTTTGTAACTTTCCCTTGAAATGAAGTGTTTTGGAGTGCAATTTGTTTGATTTGAAGGGAGCTCGTTTCATCACACAGTGGTAAATGCTATGGTACCACTGTAAAGACTTTTACCGGTTTGCCCAATGTTTCCTATGTGTTTACAGATTTGTCTGATGTTTGTTTGACCAAGCCTGTCACATTCCTCTACAACTGACTAGCATACAACGAGAAATATGCAGCTATGAAGCATACAGTATTGCACTCAAACTGAACAGCAGGAAGGACTGGTGAACATTTAGGCGACACACAGAATGCAATACCACTATGCACTGCTACCGTACTACAATCTGAAGCTTGTTGTCTGTCTTTCTGTTTACATTCCAAACTGTATTTTTGTAACTTGGCAACTCAGAATTTATTAACAGCAGTTATGTAAATTTAGGTTAACATTTCTGACTCATTGACAAGCCTATTACAGCAGATTTGGAGGGAAATAACAATAGCCAATAGTAATTCCTGTACATGAGATTCCTCATAAAGATATTGCTTAAGCAGCTATGAGCAGAGATCAGATTCAGTATTGCACATAACAAGTCAAGAAGAAACCTTAGAAATGTTATCTAATATTTAGCAGCAGATTAAGGTGCATTTTATGAGTTTACAGTCATTGAAATGCTATGCCCAGCTGACCCAGATTTCCAGTCAATTTATGTCAATGTATTAAATGGTAGAAATGTTTTCTTTTAATATCAAAATACAAGGAAGTAGCAAGAAATGCCCAGACCTCTGTGGAGTGAATAGCAACACACAGAATGATGTAGAAATCATGAGAATTGCTTAGAACTTCTTGCAGCACCTGAGATCTCCTTAAGGGCACTCAACACTCCCGAAATATAAAGTTCCCAGCCTGGTTCTCTCCTCACGTCACCTTCCACGAACTCCACCAGAGACCATGGCTCAAATTGGGAGCCAAAGAAGATACGTCTCCACTTGTCTCAACACGTCTTCCTTCAGAAATCGCGTGTCTCTACTTACTGCCCCGACTCTGCTTCAGCTCGGCCAAAAAAGAGAGTCATAAACTTGAACAATGCACGCCTATGGATTGAACATTGAAATGCGCCCTTCCTGCCCCATTCTTCTTCCAAAAACGATCAATGGAAGCAGCCATAAACTCGATGAAAGGGAATCACGACAATAGAAGAAACTCGACTATCTCAAGATTATTCCTCTTCCAAACAGAAACAACCCAGCTAGGGATGATCTTGCACACCCGAAACTGGCAGGAGGTCCTTCAAACCCTAACCTGGAATGCTCGACCAAGTCTTGCTATGAGGAAAATGTATTCTTCAAAAAGTGTGAATCAATGTGTGTTTCATCTTTTTGTATTTCACAAGAGAGGCCCGATAAAAGCTCCATTTCTTTTTCTTTTTGATTTTCAATTCCAAAACATAAAGTGACGTCTAAAGTCATATAGAAGAATATTTCATTTTGTCACTTTAAAGAATTTACCCCAATCACTTTATAAAATAATTTAATTAATCACTTAATATCACCATGGGGAATAATTTTGAACTTAGGCAATAATTAAGTAATTAAATAAATGACTCCCTATTTCCGTCAATTGCCTGCGGGAGTTAAAAAGGTAACGAGGCGCGCTGAGTGGCTAGCTGGAAGGGGACATTACAGTTATCCACCTACTCTTGTATTTCCAGCATTTACTTTTCATTCATGGTCGGCTAGCCACCCTAGCAACTTTGTAATTCATTTCCAATTTCTAATGATTCCCAGCACCGTATGCTCTCACCTCGCCCACATTGGGATCTTGGTGATCAAAAGGTGTAGGGTTACTTTCCAAGCTGGTTTATATTTTGGAGTTAATGCTAACAGTGGTGATTTGTGCTGATAAAATTCGAAAAAAATTAAGGAGAATATTACAATGGTATCAAAGCTTGCTCTCCTGCCATCCTGTGAGTTCAGTGCTTCATTTGTCAGATGAGTGACAAGAAATCCGATACTACACCAGAGGGCAGAACAGAGTTCAATTTCAACTTCCAGAAGTTTCTAAAGTTGATACTTTTTAGAGGTTTTAAGAAACCGTGTTTTGCCAGTTTAAGTCATGACTCCTAATGAAGAGAAAAGTTTGGCAAGGTTACTTTACATTGCAGGAAAAAGGCTCAACAAAGAATGTCAATCAACGGAAGAAGCAGGCGTTCTTCATACGTTGGAACAATGTTTGAGCCAGGTGACTCAGTCACCCTCTGAAACAATTAAAAAATCATTAATACTTGCAATGATTTCTATGAATCAACCTTATTGGTTGATGCATCTTGATGAAGAAATTAATTTGTTGATCACTTCTTGCCTTAGTGAAGTGATGAGAATCCTAGCACCTTTGATGCCTTATGATGATGACTCTATGAGGAGAGTGCTTCATATGATTGTTGAAAGTTTCCAGGATCTTGATGAAACAGGTAGCAGTCTTTTCCCAAGAAGAGCTACTATATTAAAGACATTCTCAAGGCTCGGAACAAGTATATTGTTAATAGACTTGGAAATGTAAAATCAAATATATCACTTGTTCCATTACCTCTTCAATTCAACTTGGAGCCAGTAAGAGGAGGATGTATTTCCAGCTATCAGAAATATCCTTGTTCTGACAATCAATGAGGTTGAAGTCATTCCCCAAAACGTCCAATCTCTTCTTCTGGACACATATGAACAAGAAGAAAATATTTCTCCTACTACTGATATATTGAGCAAAAGATTGTTTAATCAATGTGAAGAAAAACTGAAACCTCTTTTGATGAAGACAGTTCAAAATAATGAGAATTCAAATGCGGAAGAGAGGAATGAAATTTGGAATCCTATTGATTCTGTAACAAAATCTCAGGTTGAATCTCCAGCTATGCATTTGTCCACACATTCTACAGAAGAGTGCAATGAGACAACATCTACTTTGGAGACACAAGAAGTTTCCATGTATTCTACAGAGGAATGCAATGAGACAACATTAATTTCCAAGACGCGTGAAGAATTCAGGCATTCTACAAAAGAATGTAATGTGGCAACAATAGTTTTGGATTCTCGTGAGATATCCATGTTTCCTACAAAGGAGTGCAATGTGTCAACATTTGCTAAGAAGACTCAAGATGAAATTTCAACAGCTGAACCTACAAAAACTGAAAATGTCTTCAGTTGATGACATCCTATCAGCTGATGAATTTCTTCTACATCTTCATAATTTAGGAGGATTCTGGTTAGAACAGCAAGAAAAAACTGTGAAGGTAAAAGTAGAAAATTCTTCCTTCACAAATGTTGAATCATGCATTGAGGACAACATAGAGGAAGCTACTTCTAGTGATCACAAAACAAAATTCTCTTCGCTTGAAGCCAAGCTGAGTCAGAAAGCTAATGAATTGGAAGGTACCATGGATGAGATGATGAAAAGTGTACATCAGATGCATGACAATTTGAGTACAGCTGAAAGAATTTTTGAAATCTTTATACATTATAGCAGCACTGCATCAGCTCAACTAGATCATGAAGATTGCAATCAAAGTTCACTAACTGTTGAAAAGGAAATTCAAGTCTTATCCAAAATTGATGATATTCATCAGCAAGTGGAAAATCTGATTTATAATGTGCCAAAAAATCTAGATATATGTTGCATTCCTATTGCTGATATGAAGTCAATTAAAAATGCCTTGTAAGAGTTCAAATCAAATCTTTTTCTCATCATTCGTGATAAAGACAGAGTTGTTAAAATTGCTGACAAGGCATTGGAATGTAATGAGCAAACTAAAGCCAAATTGCAAGAAGTACATGAAGCTTTAATAGAAGCAGAAAATCAAATTTCTGCTGCTCAATTTTCATGGGAGCAAGAGAATATAGGGAGAGCTGAAGAGATACAGAAAGTTCTTGATGAGCTTGATCTCATACAAGAAACATTTGATTTGGAACGTTGTCCTAAAAGAACGGAGCATCCAAATTCACATCAGCAAGTTGTCCAGGCCTTTGATAATCCTTTGTATGAAGTAGGTGCTAGTGAGCTTTATGAAAATCCTTTCTTTGAGAATTATGAGGGAAGTTCTTCAGAAACTATTGAAGAAAGGAGAAACTCCAACACATCTTCCAGCAATGGAGAATTGATACATGAGATGCATAAAGATGAACCTACTACTGCTCCTAGTTCATCCATTTTGCAAGGAATGGAAAATCAAGAATTTAAAAGGGATGAAGATATTCTTCTTGATCAACAACAAAGAGTAGACTGGCGTTCTGATGAAGAATTCATTAATTATTTGATGTGAATGCTCGTAAGGTTCCTTTCAGAAATTATTCTTGCACATTCTTCTCTCAGAATAATTGAGTTCAGAACTGAATTCGATGAGAGATTCATGGAATCTCTTCAGCAATTCATGTCTCATGATTCTAGATTTAATTTCTTCAACAAATTCAGATTTGTTGAATACTTCTTGGAGTTTCAAGAAGTGACAATTCAGATGGAACGGGTGGATCAGAGGGTCCAAGTAAGAGCAGTTCTCCGTCTGAGAAATGATTTTTCAATGTTGATGATTTGGGATCCTGGCATTATTCAATTAGAAAATATTGAAAATTTTAAAAAGGAGGAATCAACACAAGGTATTCAAAAAGGTGTTATGATCATTTACCAAAGTATTGGAGATTGTTTTCAGTTAAGCATTTTAATTTGGGATCCTAGATACATTGTTAAGAAGGTATGTTGGAGTGTTAAGTGCCAAAGTTTTAGTACCAGAGGTGCTGCTACCTTCTTTATCAGCATTTGGAAGGTAATTTCTGATCAAAAAATGGTGGTTTGGAAAGGTAATGTGATCAGAAGTTGTTTTATAGTGGCAATGGAACTTTCGATAAGGGTGCCACCAACCTTGTTCATGAGTATTTATGCCTATTTTATTGAATATTTTTCATGTAACAGCTGTTGCTTACATTCTGGGATGCTGTTTTTCCATAAATCAGATCTCAAGATGATTAAATCAGACTTGATAGGTAGTTGGTGTATCATTTTCAGACCTTCCAGTCTCCTATTAGGACTGATTTTGGGCCTCAAATGAGAAAGGGAATGATTTAGTGCAGCCAAAATTTATGTATGGGATGTTCTCCAACGTTAACCAGTGGCCTTCAATGTTTGGGGTAGCGAGCTTTTAACTAATTTGGTTCACCACTTTGAGACTCTTGAAGTGAAATTTGTGAGTTTTTCTTGAGTCTTCTCAGTTATATCAGTTTGTTTCAAAGGAGGCATTATATATCCTTATGGAATTTTGAGGATGTGACTGTGGAACTTTTGCAAAGAGTTGCTTTCCACTTTGCAAGAAGTGTTGGAAGAGTCACATATGTTGTTGTGACTCTGTTTGACACTATGAGGAGTTATGATGAGGAGCATGTTTTTGAGTTGAGAAGACTATCTTTCTTATTGCTCGGGAATGTGTTAGATATTGGTATTGCAGATTTTGACTCCTCAAAGTTTTCAGGACATGAGATGATGTAGGATTTTGATTTCAGATCTTTCAGGACTATCAGTTTGTGTCTCATATATGGTAATTTTTTGGAGTTACAAGGAAGATTAGTGCAGATTTGGAGTGTTGGTTACTCTTGTGTGACCAGTATGGTGCAGCATCAGCATGGTGGGTCTTTTCAGAGATGGACTTGGGACCCTGGGATCCTTCTTGGCATAGTAAGGATCAAACTGTCTTCTTGGAGTGTGGTGGCATTGCTTGAGGACAAACAATTTTGGGAAGGGCGGACTATAATGTTCCCAATTTAGCCCTACGCTCTTCAGTTGGATTTAGCCTATTTCCGGAAACTCGTAGGCTAAGCAAAAATGGAAATTAGGGTTTCCACTTTTATACGAGGTTTTGAAGGTTTGCATGTGAGAGTTTTTGATGCATGTCTAGCGGAGCACTCTAGGTTTTGGAGAGCTTCAAGATAAGGTAACATGCATGTTGAGAAAATAGCATGCATTTCTCTTTGGTTCTTTGCATGCAGGACAAGTTTCTGGGTTTTTCTGGGTTTTCAAAGATCTCTAGGGTGGTGTGAGCATCTGAATCCATCAACCTTTCCAGGCACTTACTATTTATAGTAAGTCATGTGTTTTGCTTAGTTTGGCATTCTTTTGAGTTTGAAGTGAACTTACTATTTTTAGCATTTGCTATTTTAGTAAGTCTTTTTTTGGCAGTGGCATCATCAGCAGCTCAACTCAAATCATCATGCTATTTTTGGCAGTCTGGCATAATCAATTTTAGGTGATGGTTTTGGCTTTGGCTTCTATCTCTCCTTTGGACTGAGTTTCAACACTTAGTCAATTTTATGTTTTGAGTTTGTACCCATGCCTAGGCGATGACTTCAAAGTTGTTTTAAAGTTGGGGCCATAAAGTGGATGCCTTATTAATGCATTTAATGTTTTATAAATGTTTTAATATTTCCTCAAAATGAGACAACTTGGGAGAGAGCATAAAGAATTTTAAATATTTTAAAAATGCATGAGGACGTCCTTTGAAGAAGTTGAAAAGTTTTCTTGGTTGGAGTTACAGGTTGCTTCAATCACCTAATTGTGCTTATATATTGATGCTTTGCTAAGTGTTGAGGATCTTTTGGAAAATTTAGTAATGTTATGCTGTTGAACTGAGTTCAGACTTTGCTACGATGGTTGCGTACCTTCTAGCTTTCTATACCATTCTTCGGACCTGAAACTATGGCTTCCTACATGGTGACTGAAGACTGTGCTTCACACAGAGGTGTAGATTGAGCTTAATTTCTGAATTTTATAAACAAATTGTTGCTATATAATTTGTTTATTTTTGCTATTGAACATCATGGCTGAAGTAGTTTTTTGCTGATAGTTTCGCCATTGATTTTTATTTCATTCTAGGTACTAGCTCATGTTGTTCTATTGTGAAGGGCACCTAGAATTGCAAGTTTTCAGAATTTATTTGAGTATTGATTTTTCTAGAAGAGGTCGACCTTCTTGGAGGTCGTACCACTTCATTGTTGGTTGCATCAGGACTAGTGCCAAGTCTTTGCTGCTGTTTTGGCACCATTTGATCATTGGAGTTTGGACGCCTTGGTTAGAGGCTTCATTTGACTATTGTTTGAAGTCTTCCGGAGCTGCATTGAAGGAGTTGCGTCCATATTGGTGAATTTCTTACTTGCTGGTCTGATTTTTTGTGTTTACTGTTTCTAATCAGACTTGAAGTAATTTTGATTTTGTAATATTTAGAGGCTAAAATCTGATTGTAATAATTGTAAAGAGAGTTAAGGATAATGTCCTTAACCATTGGTTGTATTTAGCCTTCATTCTGACATGTCTTGCAACTAAAAATTCATTTATTGTAAGGCTGGTTAGTGGTACTAACAGTCATATATTTATTTTCTACAATTAAGTTTTGTAATTAGCTCACACTAGATAAGTGGTTGAAGCATTTATATTTCAGCACATTTAAGTTTAATAATTCCCCCCACTGAATAAGTGGTAGAACGGATTCATGGTCGGCTTGCCGCCTTACCTTTGTATTTAGTTTGCTCCCACTAAATAAGTGGTCAAGCTTATGATTGATTATCCACCTACTCTTGTATTTCCAACATTTACTTTTCATTCATGGTTGGCTAGCCGCCTAGCAGCATTGTAATTCATTTCCAGTTGCTAACGATCCCCGGCGCTGTATGCTCTCACCTCGCCCACATTGGGATCTTGGTGATCAAAAGGTGTAGGATTACTTTCCAAGCTGGTTTATATTTTAGAGCTAATGCTAACAGTGGTGATTTGTGCTAATAAAATTCGAAAAAAATTAAGGGGAATATTACATATCCCTAGGCATATAGTCACACTTAACTTCATCCTTATAACAACTAACTAATGACCTTTTATAAACCATGACACTTTATAAGTACTAGGGTGCAGTGCCCTCTTCAAGCCATGTTTGTCAACATTTCAAACACCAAATTGTCCATGCTTCCACATCAATGATAACCTTACAATACTTAACTCTTGATTGGTAAATGGTTCTAAAGAGACTCTTTCCTTTCAATGGTCCATTTTCCATCCTTTCTAGCTTCAACCATACCCTCTTCATTATGAGGCTCTCTTCATTTTTGGATTTTCAGCATACTCTAGTGACGCGATTGCTTCTTCACTAGCTTGTACAATATGTGTGTTGGCTTCATCTATTCTTTCATCATTTTGTGCCTTCAGCATTGATAGGCCCTATGACCAATGCCTCCACATCAAAAACACATCCCAATAAGGATTCTTCTCTAAGATCCTCTTCCTCTTGAAGGAGACTATCCACCTACTAATAGCTGATTTTGGTCTTCCAAAGTTCTCGTTTCTCCTTCACCCATTTTGGCCTCTTCTAGTATTTGGCTAAGTCCTTCCTCTAGTGAAATTACCTCTACCTCAAGTTGCACTTTGTTATTTTCTAGACAAATTCACCTTTGCCTTTACAACTTATTGATAAGCTTCATCCACAATACTCATTTTGAATAGAGTTAGTTCATCTTGGAGTTCAAATCTTAGTATTTTAAGGTACCTAGTAACTCATCTCCTTCTCACATATATGTTCTAATTTGCATGCATCAAAATCTCTTTGCGTACTCTTACATAAATAAGTTATTTTCTCTCAAGTTTTGATATTGCATGAACAGCTTTTGCTGATGGTCCAAGGGCACGAACCTTCCTTTCTTTTGCTTTAGCATTTTAGGCCATAATCTTAATTTCTCCTTTTTTTGGTTTTGTTGAAAACTCTCTTATCATAGGGCAGCATGTCACTTCATCGTGGTGACAACAAACTTGAATCTAGTAAGACAAGCCTAGTCCAAATTTTCCATATCAAAATATCTCTCAAGCTTCTTCACCCAATCTACAAAGAGTTTTAGGTTTAACCATCCATCAAAGCTTGATACATTTGGCTTGACCTTGGTCCCCTATCTAGTTATAGCTTGACTTAATCTTTCCATGGGATCTAGAGCCCCAAATGGAGCCCCTTTTGCCTCCACTCATCCTCAACTTCTTCCCACATAGCTAGCCTCCACGGTCTCCATTCTCCTCAACAATTCTTCATTGGGATCTCTCCTTCACCCTCTTCTACCTCTCCTAATCACATCAACAACAAGCTTTCTCACTACTAATTTCGAAATTTTGTTCTCTACCTACCTTTTAGCAATGAACACCTTCACACTTCATTCTTCTCACTCTATAATTGTAGCATACTGTAACATCAAAAATCATGTACCCTTACAATTTCATGTTATACTCTGCAATCACTTTGGCATCCCAGCTTTCTCCCACCCAATGCCAAAGGTTTATTGTTTTTAGTGATTTTTTTCCTCATCTTCGTGTCTCAAATGTCTTGTTTATGTTCCTACTGAGTTGGACCTCTATTTAGCAGGAAAACCCGGGGACGCATCCCCCCCCCCAACAAATAAATTCCCCGTCCCTGTCCTTGGGACGTCTCGAGTACAGGGGGACGGCTGGGGGACAGTCCCCTGGCGTCCCCTTTTTTTGCAAATTCATGGGGGACGTTTTCGGAATGAGGGGGACGGTCAAAGGGAAAGGGGGACAGCTGACTGTCCCAGGGACGACTAGGGGACGCCTGAGCCATCCCCCACATCAAAGCATGTTTTAAAAATTAAAAAAAATACATATAATAGTTTTCAATTTTCTGGTTTATGAGTTGTTCGTTTAAATTATTTTCATATATCTTTCACAATATTTGGAACACTCACAAGATAAATATTTGATGCTCTATTAGAGATATATTAAAATAACAAAAATTTATTCCAGAAGTGTGTAAACTTGAATTTGTTTGCTTGTTGTTCACTAACAAGTTTTAGAGACAAAGACTTAGGATTTTGACCTTTTTAAACAATTCTTCACAATTGGAAATAGGTTGAATATTAAGGCAATTTGATGCCCAAAACTCCTTGAGTGCAACAATTGTCCCCACATTTAACTGCTCAAATCCATATCAAGCAATACACCAGCATTGAATTTATTTCCAGTAGTCCACACTCCCACCAAACTACAATAATTTTGCCTTCAGACGCCTCAGCTATTCATTATTGTTTTGTGCAAAGTAATCAATAACCTAGGTGAAACAATCTTCACTGTAATCACAAATGTTCGCCCAATTTGTGAGCTGGAAATAACCTTATGTAATTTGATATAAGTTTATAAATTATAACTTGGAGGTTGTATTATGATTCATGTATGCTAATTCTGAATTTTCAATGTGTATTGAGTATTGACAAAGAATGTTGAACACAAATGTTATATGTTAAGGTTCTATAATGTATATTATGCATGCTTTATCCATGTTTTCATATGCATATTTAAAATTTCCCTGTATATTTTAAATTTTCCCTATATTTTATATAGCCATCCCCCACCGTCCCCAAATTTGGCCTCAAAAATCGGAAACTTGGGGACTTGTCCTGCCGTCCCCCGCCGTCCTCGTCTTCGAAACTTGGGGTAACACTGCTATTTAGCCTAAATTGTCTAGACACTTGTGCTTCACACAGACTTTCACACAAAGCACTAGCATCCTACAACAATTTGTATTTCATGACTGTTTCCAGGTGTTTCAAACTCTACCATCTCTTGCACTCAACATGTAACCATCCTAAAGAGATTTGAAACAGCTACTCACCACTTGATTCTCCTCTTTGACTAAATACAAACCATCTCTAATTCTTCCTGTCACTTATTGGCAATCTATCTCTCTCTATCTCTATTCCAACAAACTATGAATTTCTTGAAGCTATCTCATTATTCTCAACAATTTTCATTGATGTGAAGACCATTCTTGTGCCTACTAGATTCATGGAAGTGTGGTATTTGCATCTACAACCCAGCATTGTCCCTCTTGGCTTTCTCAAGGTGTTTGAGGTGATCTTGTTCTGTTTAGTTTCTCCAATTTCCTCTTAATTCCTCACTGTTATTGTCTTTGAATCGCTTTTTGTGCTTGCATTTTTGGCATTGTGGGATCATACATTCTCATTCATTTACATTAATATTTTCATTTTATTGTAGCATAGTTATTCTACTTGAATTTTCAATAGTATTATCAAAATAGGCTGTTCATGGAGGTTGAAAAACCCACTCAGGACCTTGACCTGAAGGAAAGCTTCTCACAGCCACCCAAAACATTTTATTTTCTCTTTAAAATTATAGTTTTCATTCAAGAGGGAGATTTCTAACCTTCTATGGATTTGGTGATATATTTCCTTCTTCGTTTCTTTATCATTTTGGCATCTGCATTGCATTAGAATAGTTTAAATTCTTATTATTTCATCCACCTTGTCACTAGCGATCTCTAATGGGAGTTTTGTGGGTTTTTTCTGTATACGAACTGACACATTTTTTGAGGTATATTTGCACTCTAGTGTTTTCAGTCGTATAGAACTACAGTGCATCGCATAGACGTCCATGATAAGCACTAAAGTTCAGTCTAGCCAGCTTCAGATTTTAATTATAATTTCTTTTTTGTTGCCTTTTTTCCATTCCTGTTATCATGTTGTTTATGTCATTCAGTTCCCAATAATTAGTAACGATTCATTCTCATTCTAGTGTTTTAGTTGGTTAATAAACTTAAGTATTTCCAGTTTCAAACACCTCAAGTTAACTAGCATAATCTACTCTAAAAACAATATTAGGTTAGTTCTAAGACTTAAACAAAGCTAGTTAACTGGAGTGTAGAGTTTATTGAGATCACTTACAAAGAAAGCTAGTCTTTCTTTTGTCAAGTCAAATTTCAATCTCTATACATACAAACCCACTCTAATTCCAACTGATGCAGTCAAGGTTAGGGGGTTAATTAAATAGTTTTCTTTCTATAGGGTAGTGGCTTCTAGGGCAACTGCCTCCTTTCTTTCTTTCTTTTTTCCTATAAAAATAGAAAACTTATCCTAAATGAGGCAGCCACTTTTTGGCCCACTATTTTTATATCATATCAGATATATCAGGCGGTCATTTCTTTTTTTTCTTTTTTTGGGGGCTACATATAATATTTACAATATTTTAATATTTCTTTTCCAACTAATTGGGAAAGGGAACATGACAAACCTCCCTTCCTAGAATTGCTTTCCCCCAAGCAATGTAAGTTTGAATGTCCAAAGATTTCCTAACCTTCCAAGGTAGTGTCTTCTTTAGAAAGATTCTTCCATCTCACCAAGTATTTTGTAATGCCTTTGTTTCTTAATTTTTGTTCCCTAATGTCCATAATAGATTCAGGCACAAGAATTACTTTTCCCTAGTCAGCCAAAGGTGTAAAACTATAGGAGGCACAAGGTGTTGTCCAATCACCTGCTCGAGACATGACACATGGAAGACATTATGGATTTTGCACCCTTTTGATAATTCCAGCTCATATTCCACAGCTCCAATTCTTCATGCAATCTTGTATGGTCCATAAAAACACAGTTCGATCTTTTCCACTTCACTTATTTGAAGATATGACTGCTTGTAAGCTGCAATATTAGGGAAACCATGCCCCCTACTTCAAAAGTTCTCTTGATTATTTGATGATCAGCATATTGTTCATGTTGAGTCTAAGCTAGCTGCAAATGTTCCTTAAGGATCTTCAAAAAGTCTCAACCTGTTTGAATCAAATCTTTGGCCCCTAACACCCTACCATCCAAAATGACCAAATCAACATAATTTGAAGTATCATATCCATACAAGGCCTTGAAATGAGACATATTGATAGACATGTGGTACAAGTAGAGGAATTTGACCCATGCATTTTGCTGTCCTAAAACATAATTCCTTAACTATCCTTCCACCCATTTGTAAACTATTTCCATTTGACCATCTATCTATGGTAGGTAGCTCGTGCTTGGAGTCAGAGCAGTGCCCACTAACCAAAATATTTCTTACCAAAATAAGCTCAAAATTTGGTTGTCACAATCACTTACAATTGATTTGTGCAGCCCATGGAGTCTAAAAATTTCACTAAAGAACAAATCCACCACTTGTGGTGCCTTATAATCAGCTGAAATGGGGAAGAAATGTGCATATTTTGTTAACCTGTCCACCATCACATTAATACAATTCTTACCCTATGATTTTGGAAGTTCAATGATAAAGTCCATAGATATACTTTCCTACTGCTATAGAATAATGAGTTAAGGGGTGAAACAAACTGGCTGGAAATGTCTACTCTGATTTGTTCTATTAGCAGATGAAACATTCACATATATACTTAAGCACCTCTTCATTCATGCCTTTTCAAGAAAACCTCTTTCTAATCTACCTATATGTCTTGTAGAATCCTGGATGTCTTGCTAGAGGATAATCATGAACTACTTCTAGGATCTTCATTTTTAGCTTTGACTCAGGAATCAAGGAGATCCTTCCATTATACATGATAAGTCCATCGACTACCTTAAACCTTTCATCATTGAATTTTTCATCCCGAATATCATTAGAAAAAGCATTTTTGGCAAATCCAACTAATAACAAGTCCTTCCAATCATTGAAAATCTCATAAATGAAACATATTCTTGGCCTCCTAGAAAGTGCATCAACCACTACATTCTTTTTCGTATTTTCCCTTTAACATATTCAATTTTAAAGTCATAAGCATGCAGCTTACCCATTTTTGTTGGCAGTCATTAAGGTCTAGCTAGTTTATAAAGAACTTCAAACTAACTTGCCATATGCCTAGCATTGCCTTAATTTTGCTAGGGTATGCATAATGGTGAACATTTCATTATCATAAATGGAGAATACCCTTTCTAGTTCCTTTAGTTTCCAACTCTCAATAGCAACGCTCCAATTTCTTCTCCAAATGCATGGTATTCAAGTATGAAAGGAAGCAAGAAATTTGGTATTGCAAGAACAAGGCAAGAACTCGTTACTTCTTTGAGCCACTCAAACACCTTTTGTGCTTTGTTGTTCTAAGAGAATACTCCCTTTTTTGTTAGATCAATCAATGGGACAGCCAGCTGAGAGAATCCAAGAAAAATCTTTAGTAGTTATTGCAAAGACCCAAAAATCCCCTAACTATGTCGATATCTTGGGGATTCACCAACTAATGATAGCTTCAATATTTTGTTGATCCACATGAACTCCTTGAGCACTAATGTCCTAAGTACAGAATTTCAATCAATCCAAACTCGCATTTGGATTCTTTAGCATGTAAGGACTGTTGTTCCAAAATCCCAAGTACCTCATCCAAGTGTCTCAAATGTTCCTCCCATTTCTTGATATATATCAAGATATCATCAACAAATACTAAAACAAATTTTCGGAGCTGCTTACCAAACATGTGATTCATGCATGATTGAAAGATGGCAGGTGCATTGGTGAAACCAAATGGCATGACTAGGAATTCAAAGTGTCCATAGTGGCAAAGGCTATATCTTCTTCATGGACTCAAATTCGGTGCTAACCAGATCTCAAGTCAATTTTGGAAAAATATATAGATCCATCGAGCTCGTTGAGCAATTCATCAATATGAGGAATCCGACACCTATTCTTTATAGTTATTTAGTTCAATGCTATGTAGTCAATGCACATACTCATAATAGCATTTTTTTCTTCACCAAGACTACTAAATAAGTGAATGGACCAAAGCTCCTTTTGATGTGCCTTACTACCAACAATTCTTTGATCACATTTTCCATTCTCCCTTTATGCATTTGCAGATGTCTATAAGGAGAGGTAATAAGACAAGATTAGCCCCTTTCTCCAATTCTATAATGTGCTGAAAACCACAATCTGGTAGAAGCGCAAGGCTTATCATTGAAGACCTTACTATGTTGCCTTAGAATTGTTTGAATGTCTAATGGGTATGAATCTCTTTAGGGAGCTGAATTTAATAAGTTGATGAGGTAATTGAAAGCCCATGCAATTTGGTCCTTATGAAAGGATTTCTCCATCCTCTTTGTAGTGACGATCCTGGGTGCCTCATCAAAAATTCCACTAGGCACTACCTCCTTGTTGTCTGATTTAAATTTGAGTTCCATTGACCAGTTTTTTTTAGTAGATTCCCCAAGGGAGTGTAACCATTGCATACCTAAACTCATGTCCATTTCTCCAAGTTAACCACATAGAATTCTTTCTGAGTTTTGTGCTCCCCTAGTGTAATACCAAGCTGTCTCACGCTTTGTGTGCAAGAAATGGTATATCATCTGCAACAATGAAATTAAAGCCACTGAATTCTTCTATCATAAGGCCCCTCTTGGACACCAATCCTTCAATAAAATTATGTGTGGCCCACTATCTATAAGAATAGTGATGTGTTGTCCCAACAAGACTCCACGAATTCCGAGCTAACTAGATCACAAGTCAATTTTAGAAAAATATATAGATCCATCAAGCTCATTGATCAATTCATCAATTTGAGGAATCAGGATAGTCGATGCATATCCTCATAGTGCCATTTTTTTCTTCACCAAGACTACTAAATAAGCAAATGGACTGGAGCTCCTTTCGATGTGCCCTAGTGCCAACAATTCTTTGATTGCCTTTTCCATTTTCTCTTTATGCATTTGTGGATGTCTATAAGGAGAGGTAATAAGACAAGCTTAGCCCCTTTCTCCAATTCTATAATGTGCTGAAAATGTCATGTCCCCAAAACGTAACATAAATGAGCATTGGAATAAGTAAATAAGATAAAAATAAAATACATATTAAAATTCTAAGTATTAGAATATAAAACAATTTAAATAATGCAATCATAATAGATGATAAAATTAATATAAAATACACAAATATAAAGTATGAAATAAATAAACAAATATAAAATATAAAATATAAAGTAAATGAATAACAAAAATACATATTGAAAATATAAGAAGAAATAACAATGATTTAATATTATAATTAAAATTATCAAATATATAACAATATAAAATATTTACAAAATACCATATCAAACAATGATATATATATTTTACTAAGAAGCATATAAATATAAATATATAATATATTAATATAAAATATAATAAGGAAGTGCACAGCATGACAACGATTATGGTAGAGGGCAGTAATTTAACATAAATTATTAAGAGGGAAACAAAAGGTAAAAGGCAGCAAGTAAAGTGCAAACAAAGGGCAGCGATTGGATTAACAAAGAAGCAATTTCATTTGCATTAGCTATGAAGGGGTACAGCAAGCAGCAAAAGTAACGACTCTTAATTAATAGATGTGTTTCTTCATCAAGTCACCTTCCTTGGTGAATCTATAAAAGAGGTTGTAAAATGAATTTGAAGGGATAAGGAGGAGTGTAGGGGAAACAAAAAGGGATATATCAATTAGATACATACAGATCTGCATAGAAAGAAATTGAAGAGAAGTTAATACAGATATAGAAGGGAAGTTCATGCAGATATTGCAGGGGTATATGCAGATTTAAGAAGGGAGATATATGAAAAATAAAAGGAGAAGGAAGCAAGCGAATAGAGCAATGAAGATTATTTGAATTTGAACCGATGTATAGAAGATTTATAATGGAGGATTTATGAGCAGACTTATGAGAGTTTTTGAACATACTTATGGATGCATAATAAGCAGATTTATGAAGGGGAAAACATACAGATTTGAAGGGATTTATAAGTGGATAATGAAATATTGTTTATAAGAAAGATTGAATGAAGAAGATATGAGTATGGGAGAATGAATAGAACATATATGAAGACTGTTCAATGTTGAAATGATAAGAAGAGTATAAGGTGAGAACATTCAAGCATACAAATATATTTATGTTATGGTATATGGGAAGAGGGGAATTATGGAATGAATGAATGAAAAAAAAAAAAAATAAGATACATTTAGAGATCATTCAAGGAAGATAAATCCAAGAGGAAGAGTGGTATCAAACAAGAGATCTAATTGTCCATCATCCGTTGAGTAAGCAACATTGAAGGTGGAAGAAGTGAGAGATATGTGTAAGGCAAATAGATAAATCAGATATACACTAGCAACTTTGTATGAAGAGAAATGTATAGACAAGGCAGACTTGTGAATAAGATATATGTATATGATCAAGGTAGACTTATGAGAAAGGTATATACAATTAAGGCAGATTTGTGTGAAGAAATTTTAGAAGAAATGTTATCAATTGATAGAAGGCAGATTTGAAAAGGAATACATAATTAAAGAAACAGCAACTTGGGCATCGATGGATTGGAAGAGGGGAATAACCGACAGATTTTATGAAGGGAAGAGTATAATCAGATCAGAATGAAGGAATAAGGACCTAAGAGGACAAGATTTAGGGTTGTCCTGAACTGGAGACATTACAGAAAACCATGGTCTGGTGAAAGAGCAAGGCATATCATTGAAGACCTTACTATGTTGCCTTAGAATTGTCTGAATGTCTACTGGGTATAAATCTCTTTAGCAAGCTGATTTTAATGAGTTGATGAGGCAATTGAAAGCCCATGCATTTTGGTCATCATGAAAGGATCTCTCCATCCTCTTTGTACTGACGATCCTAGGTGCCTCATCAGAAATTCCACTGACCACTACCTCCTTGTTGTCTGATTTAAATTTGAGTTCCATTGACTAGTAGTTTTGAGTAGATTCCCCAAGGATTGTAGCCATTGCACACCTAAAATCATATCCGTTTCTCCAAGTTAACCGCATAGAAGTCTTCCTACATTTTGTGCTCCCCTAGTGTAATACCAAGTTGTCTCTCTTTGTGTGCAAGAAATGGTATATCCATCTGCAACAATGAAATTAAAGCCACTGAATTCTTCTATCATAAGGTCCCTCTTGGACACCAATCCTTCAATAAAATTATGTGTGGCCCCACTATCTATAAGAATAGTGATGTTTTGTCCCAAAAGACTCCACGAACTTTGAGAATATTTAACTTGCAAGCTCCTAAAAGTACAACCAAGGTGTTGTTGTTGGTCCCTCCTCCCACTATTTCAAGTTTGTGCTCTTCTTCTGTGGTTATTGGCCCCAACTCTTCTATTTTAGGCTCATCATTGGAATCAACCTCAATGTAATGGATCTGTCCCTTTGCCAAACAACAATGGCGAAGTGCTCATGGCTCTTGGTAGTTGAAGCACAGTGACTTTCTTCTCAATTCTTTTCTAGAATCCACATCTTTTTTAGATAGAGTAGATTTCTGCCCCTCTTTTATGAAATTATTTTTGTTCCTCATCTGTAAATCACAATAATCCCTAAGAGACATATCCATCTAAAATCCTAGACTGAGATTGTGATATTCCTTGCAATAAACATTCATCATCTTTGGGGTCGGGTGTTGCCATTCTTCTCCTTCCAATTGTGGTTCTTCCCTCGATAAGGGTTTAGATCTGAAGATCTTGGGGCTTGGAATAGGTGGAACTAAGCTATGGAACCTGACTAGTTACTGATGGACTACCCTCTCCATTGTTGGCCTTGCTCATATTGTTGTCACACAAAGTAAGAATCACATTGGTTATGGATTCTCTCACTGAATTTGCCAATGCTTCCTAGCTCTGTGAATTGAGCTGCAAAGTCTCTCAAGACCTCATCCAATGATTTTTTTTAACAATCATCCATCTTTTCTGCTACTGTATCTTAAGTCTAAGAATTCTTTCTCTTTTCTCTTTCAGAATAGAAAAGATCTCTGGCATTGTATAGCATAAACTCACCAATAGGTTAACAGGATTACTGCTCTGATAACATTGTCGTATCTCATCTTAATTGTTGCTGGTACTTATGAATATCTTTTAAATAACATAAAACTCAACAGTATAACCTTATTATCACACAAGCAACGGTTTCGCAAGTAGCCAACAGTCAATATTAGTTCAAACTTCAAAACCCAACAAGAAATTGTACAAATTGTCACAGCCAATATCAAACCAGATTTACCAAAAATAAAATATATATACATTAAGGATAGTACAATCCAAAAAAGACGAGTTATTGGATTAACCAGTTTAGGAACTGTTGTACCCCAAATTAAATTTTTTGCTACACTAAGGCATTTTGAAAGAGTCAATTGTAAATGTAACCAAATCTCAATCAGACTAGGAGCCTAAAAACTAAGGAAATTCTAAGTGTGAAATTCTGTGAAAGAATTCTAAGTCAAGATTCTAAGTTTCAGATTTTAATTCTCTTATGCTGAATGTACTGATTGCAGAACATTTATGAATTTCGATGTCTACACTAAATGGTTTCCATCATGCTTTATACTAGAGAGGGGAGACACATCTCCACAAAGGTACGCGCCTCCAAGGAGAGAAGCGCCCATGAGAGGACGTGTCTCCACAAAGTGGAGACACGTCTTTTCATGGGACGTGTCCCTTGAAGGGCGCGGGTTTCTCATAGCTGATTATTACTAATCGGTGGTAAACAAAACAATGTTAGTACCCAGCGATAAGTATAAAGCAAAGTTCGATTTATATATATCGAATTCCATTAATTCGAATTTCTCATTTTTTTTCAGAAATATTAAATGATGAGTAATTTCGATCATATATAAATGATGATGATGCTTTCAACAATCATCATTTATATCTGACCGAAGCTACCTTTCATCAACACTCCCTCTTAGCTAGGGAAGATATTTCAAATCAAATAAGTAGAGATATCACCTTCACACGTGATATCGAAGATTTGGTATGTTTTACTCAATATTGTCAAGTCACATGACATTCTTCATAACACATCTTCATTATGGTATGTGCACTGACATCAAGTCACATGATGTCTACCATAATTCATGGCATATCCACGGATATAAATATCCACCATGATTATCTCTTAAGGATCACAATGTTCTTCAGATGACATCAAGTCCCATGATATCCATCAAAGTGTCCAAGAGATACTATCATGACATGTCCACAAATATCAAGTCACATGATATCTATCATGATAGTTTATCATTGTAGAGTCGTCACTTTACAATGTCAAATACAAGTGCCCATTATTAGAAAGATCGTCACCTTTCAATAATGTACACAGGGGGAGTAGGCCCATAAGGTCATGGAGTCACACATGACAAAAGAGTTTACACATTAAACATCTTTATATATTAGTACAACTTTTATAAACAATTTGAATTTCAACATAATATCAAATTACATTTCAACCATACCAAGTTTCTTCCTTAAGTGTTCTACCTTGATTCGGGAGAGAGGCTTGGTGAGAATGTCTGTTGTTTGATCATTTGTACTAACATACTCCAACTGGATCACTTTCCTTTCCACCATGTCTCTTACATAATGATAGGGGATCTCAATGTGCTTAGATCTATCATGGAAGACAAGATTTACAGAGAGTTTGATGCAACTCTAATTATCACAATGAATGATTGTAGGATTCAAGGGCTCACCAAAGAGTCCCACAAGTAATTTACGAAGCCAAACTGCTTCTCTTGCCCCGATAGAGGCTGCAATGTATTCAGCTTCTGTTGAGCTCTGTGCAACTGAAGACTGTTTTCTGCAAATCCAGGAGATCATAGCCGATCCTAAACTGAAGCAACATCCTGATGTGCTTTTCCGATCGGTTACACTTCCAGCCCAATCTGAATCAGAGTATCCATGTAGATCTAGTTGGTCATTCTTGTAAAGAAGACCATATCCAATAGTGCCTTGAAGATATCTCAAGATATGTTTCACAGCCATAAGATGAATTTCCTTTGGTTCACACATGAACTGGCTGAGAGCATTCACTGCAAAGCAAATATCAGGTCTGGTATTAACCAGATACATCAAGGATCCAATCATTTGTCTATATAGGGTTGGATTTGCACATTTGGATTCTGCTGGCTGCTTCTTTCAGTTTGTGAAGGTTGGTTTCCATAGGTGTAGACATGGGTCTACAGTCCAACATTCCAAATCTCTTCAGAATATCAATAGTATACTTTCCTTGGTTTAGTATAATGCCCTCTGTTTTCTGCCATACTTCCAAACCTAGGAAGTAGTGTAGAATGCCCAAGTCTTTCATGTCAAATTCGGAAGTTAGATCCTTCTTTCCTTGAGCAATGAGGTGATCTTCTCCTGTCATCAACAGGTCATCAACATATAAAATAATTATTAACATATCACCTTTGATTACCTTGAAGTAGAGATTAGGGTCTGCAGCATTTTTGGAAAATCCTAGTCCCAAGAGGTAGCTGTCAATTTTTTCATACCAGACCCTGGGAGCCTCTTTAAGTCCATAGAGCGCTTTCTTTAATCTGCACACATGTGAGTCAGGTTTATGTATCACAAAACCTTCAGGCTGTTCCAGATAGACTTCCTCTTCAATGGTAAGGAAGGCAGTTTTTACATCCATTTGATGGATCTTCCAGCCTTTAGCTGCAACAATGGCTAACACTGCTCTCACAGATGTGTAACGGGCAACAGGTGCGAATGTTTCTTCATAATCAATGCCTTCCTTTTGAGAGAAACCTCTTGCCACAAAACGTGCCTTATGTTTTTCTATACTGCCATCAGCAACATGCTTGATTTTGAAGAGCCATTTGGAAGAGACAACAGATTTCTCTTTCGGTCTAGGCACTATATCCCATACATCATTCTTTAGAATGGACTGATATTCCTTCGTCATTGCATCTTTCCATGCTTGATGTCTGAAGGCTTCTGTAACACTGACAGGTTCTGAATTTATGATGTTGTTCATTAGAGCAACATAGCTAGAGAACCATTTGGGTCTTTTACTTTCCCTAAACGTTCCTTTGGGTGCTGCATGATTCTCAGCTTCTTTGATCATCTTTCTAGCCCAAAGTGGCCTCTTTCTACCGTTGTCATCTGTATTCTCATCTGAAGTAGATAGAAGTTCATTTGGCACTTCCTCAGGATACTCCCTCTGAATCTCAGTAGCAGGTTCCATTTCAGATACTCTAGGGGAATAGGTTTCTATCTCACTAGAACTTCTTGCCCTTTTGAATGCAATGTCTTCTTCAAAGATGACATCTCTGCTCAATTCAATTTGTTTCTACCCGGGTATGAATATCCTGTAGGCTTTGGAGGTTTCACTATATCCCACAAATATCCCTTTCTTTCCGAAGGTTCTAGTTTGAATCTCTTCTCTTTGGGCACATGAATATAGACGGGACAGCCAAAAATCCTAAAATGACTAATGTCAGGTTTTATGCCAGTGAAGGCTTCTTCAGGAGTTTTGTTATCAAGATGAGAATGAGGACATCTATTTTGGATGTAGACAGCAGTCCTAGAGGCTTCTGCCCAGAAAGAGGTTTCAATGTTTTGGTCAAGCAACATTGCTTTAGCAGCTTCTACAATGGTTCTATTTTTTCTTTCAGCAACCCCATTTTGTTGAGGGTTGTAGGCAACTTGAACTCCCTCTTAATTCCAGCACTCATGCAGAATTCCTTAAAAATTTCAGAGGTGTATTCTTTCCCATTGTCTGTCCTTAAGGTTTTTATTTTCTTCCCGGAGAAGTTTTCTGTAAGTGCTTTGAACTCTTTGAACCTTTTGAGGATTTCTATTGACTCTTTACACTTAAGGAAATAGATCCAGGTTTTCCTAGAGAAGTCATCTATAAATATGACATAGTATAGAAATCCTGCTTTAGAAGGTACAGACATGGGTCCACATAGATCTGAGTGAACCAGTTCTAACACATTTAGGGTTTTGCTCAAGCTATTGTGAAAGGATCCCTTTATATTCTTTCCTAGGGCACAGCCTTTACAAGTTCCTTCATGAGATGGTTTTAACTTTGGTAAGCCTGTTACAAGTTTTTCCACAGAAGGTAGGGCACGGAAATGAAGGTGTCCTAATCTTCTATGCCAAATCTCATTTGAATCAAAGGTGTCAAGGGTAAGGGCTTGTTTAACTTCAGTGCATAGTTTGTAAAGGTACCCTTGTCTTAAACCTATGGTTTGGGCTTTCTTGATAGTTGAGTTTTTAGGCCATGCTAGAACTTTCCCATCCATGAAGGTAACTCTATATCCATTGTCTTCAAGGGCAGAGATGGATATTAGATTTCTCTTTATTCCAGGTACAAATAAGACTCCAGTGAGTTGAAGAGAAAGACCAGACTTTAGTTTGATGGAGCATGTTCCAACCCCTTTTACAGGGTGTGCAGAATCATCCCCAATGGTTACTTCTTCATCAGTCTTTTCAGTCAAAGTGTCTAGGTGTTCTCTGAATCCTGTGATATGTCTAGAGGAACCACTATCAATTACCCAGTTGTGGGTGTTGTTCGATACTTGACTAGATAAGGCTGTATAAAACACAAAGTTCTCAGATTCATCATCTGAATTTGTCTTCCCTACTTTGGCAAAAGATGCTTGTTGCTTTGATCTGTCAGGGCACTTCATTGCATAGTGGCCATATTGATCACATCTAAAGCATTGCACTTGAGAGATGTCTTTCTTCTTAGAAGATCCCTTTCCATTGGAATTTCTCTTTCTTTTAAAAGATCCTCTCTTGTAGGAGTTTTTCTTATTCCTTTTATTAGACAATGTGTTGAGTACATGAATGTCTTCATCTATGTTCTTCTGTTTATTTTCTTTTGTGGAGAGTCTTGTTTCTTCTTGAAGGCAGTCAGTTCTTAGCCTATCAAACTTAGGGAGTTTAGATCTCGCACTTATTCCTTGAACAAATTACTCCCATGAGTTTGGTAGGCCTCCTAGTGCAATTAGAGTTAACTCTTTGCTATCAATCTGATATCCAATTGTGGATAATTGATCCCTTAGTTCAATGATCCTCATGAAGTATGCATTAATGGACTCTCCTTTGTTTATTTGAGCATTGTTGATTTGCCTCTTTAATGCAAGGGTCCTACTGGTGTTGTTGATCTCATAGGTACTCTCAAGAGATTTGAACATATGATATGCAGTTTCATGTTTTGCTAGGATGGGCACTATATGATCCCTAACTGCATCTACTAAGATTTTCATGGCTTTTTCATTGTTTTCAATCCATTGAGTTTTCTCAGGATCAGCCTCTGGTTCCCTTTTATTTTCTCTCACAAGTGAGTCTAATTTATTCTCTTTAAGGATCATCATGATTCTAAATTTCCATGATGTGAAGTTGTCTGCTCCTGCAAGACGATCTTCAAATCTGATCACACTTGACATTATGAAGAATGTGATGTGAATTCGATTTATTTTTATTTTTTTAAATACGAATTTTCTAGAGCAATCTGATATCTAGATTTGATTTGGATTCACACAACTTGGCTCTGATACCATGTAAATGTAACCAAATCTCAATCAGACTAGGAGCCTAAAAACTAAGGAAATTCTAAGTGTGAAATTTTGTGTAAGAATTCTAAGTCAAGATTCTAAGTTTCAGATTTTAATTCTCTTATGCTAAATGTACTGATTGCAGAACATTTATGAATTTCGATGTCTACACTCAATGGTTTCCATCATGCTTTATACTAGAGAGGGGAGACACATCTCCACAAAGATACGCACCTCCAAGGAGAGACGCGCCCCATGAGAGGACGTGTCTCCACAAAGTGGAGACACGTCCTTTCATGGAATGTGTCCCTTGAAGGGCGCGGGTTTCTCATAGCCAATTATTACTAATCGGTGGTAAACAAAACAATGTTAGTACCCAGCGATAAGTATAAAGCAAAGTTCGATTTATATATATCAAATTCCATTAATTCGAATTTCTCATTTTTTTTCAAAAATATTAAATGATGAGTAATTTCGATCATATATAAATGATGATGATGCTTTCAGCAATCATCATTTATATCTGACCAAAGCTACCTTTCATCAACATCAATAAAAGTCTTGTCAAAATTGTCAAAAAGGTTAGAAAATGAAAATTTGCATGTCACGCATGTTGGTCAAAAACTCAAAATTTTCAAAATCTGACGATCTGAGTCTGCTTAGAGCAACCTGGTCCACAAAATCCAGATCTCCGTATTTCGGCCCTAAATTTTAGAAAATTTTCTAAAAATAGACTTTTTTTGGGTTTTTTTGGGTCTCTTCTCAAATGGATGCTGGCAAAATTTTCTAAAAATAGAATCTTGACTTCCAAGGTTCAAACTAATTTTGATTGGTTGAAAATACTTCCTCATCAAGATGGTCCAATCAGAATCTTCAGAAGGTCAATTTTTCTTTGGTGGGTCTATTTTACTTTTTCAAAAGCTAAAATGGGAGCTCTAAGGAGGTTGCTCAACTACCAGGTGTCAGATTCAAGGTCTCAAGCACTGCACAGATCAGTTAACGGCAAAAGATGCTTGAAGAACGAAGGATGGAGGGGAAGTTGGAAAATCTTGAAAATTGCAAAATTTTGACTAAGTTTGCAGAGTTTAGGCGCCCCTGCCTAGTCAAGGCGCCTGGTATTTTGTGCCTTAGTCATTTTTCAATCTCCGGCTACCAAGCACGAAGCGAGGAACAAAGAACGGAGGGAAAAGTTGAAAAAATGATAAAAATGACTAGCACATGCCAATAAAGGCGCCCCTGCGAGCCAAGGGCGCCCATCTTTTCAAAGCCTCAAAAGTTGGAATTAGGGTTTGTGCTCCCCAGGCAGTGTTGATCAAAATCCTTCCGACTTTGCAGTGAATCCATCAACAAGTCCATCGGATTGATCAGTCAACCGGAATCTCTGATCAAACAGGGAAGTTTCAACAAGGGGCAAATTTGAAATCATGAAAATCATCAGAAAATAAACTCTCTGGGATTCTTGGGCGCCCCTGGTAGCTAGGGGTGCCTAGGGTTTTGGGGGGGGGCTAATCCAGCTATTAGGGTTTGCCAAATCAGTCATTGTCTTCAGAATTCTGCAAGTTTTTCAGTGAATGTCTCTGCCAAATCCTCAGATTCCCTAGTCACCCACAGTTTCAAAACAAATGGAAAGCAAGGCATGGAAGGTTAAAAGTTGAAAATTGAAAATGTCCAAAAAATGACTAAGTCTAGAGAGTTTGGGTGCCCCGGGTAGCTAGGGGCACCCAAGGATTTGAGTGCTTGAAAGTTGAAATCAGGGTTTACAGTCTTCATAACATTCCTTCAAATTCAAGCAGGCTCTCCAATGAAATCAATGATGAACTTGGAGGATTTGCCAGTCATCAGATATTGCTGATCAAACGGGTAGAGAAAACAAATGAAAGAAAGTGAATCATTTTAAAAAAATTTAACTCTAGAGGAGTTGGGCACCCCATCTAGCCAGGGGCACCCAAGCTTTTGCCCCCTCAAATTCAATTTTCAGGAGATGCAGCATCCAAAAGATCTTCCTCAGAATTCTCCGAGCTATCCAACGAATCCAGTTGTCAGTTCATCGAGCCAGTCAAGCATCTAGAAATGAGAATTCACCCGAAGATCAAAAATCACAAGAAATTGAAGAACATCA
>VDFB02342520.1:0-24096 GCA_007258455.2 Sequoia sempervirens
GCAAATGTGAAATCGTAAAGCTACTTATTATTTACCATATTTGTACAACAATCGTGTGCATCTATATTTCAGCACGCACATTTGTAACCTAAAATTCTTTCAATAATAAATTGACATGGAGTTGTGAAATAACAAATGGGAGAAAAGATATATATGCTTATGTTGAATAGAAATGGAATGCAGGTGAAGGCCATACACCATGCAAATGTGCAATCATAAAGCTATTTAACATTTAGGAGATCTGTACAAAAGACATGTGCATCTATATTTCAGTACGCACATTTGCAATCTAAAATGCTTTCAATGAAATATGGTTAAACACAAGAGGAAATTGAAGTCTACTACAACAAACATGTGCCATTAGTAGACAATATCTAAATGAACAAATATAAACAACTGTATAGTTAGTAACAAATAATATCTAATGTATGTGCAATAGAACAGATCATATAAACAGGATGCAGACATACCTTTTGCAGAGAGGAAGGGACAATATGTGTATAATTGCATATAATTATGGGTATGTGCAGGATCATGATGGGCCAAAAAGTGACAATATGATGGGTATTTGTAGGGTATGTGGCTAACGACTTTTTTTTACTTAAAATTGATGAAATGAAAAGGGTTTCTAAAAGAGATTCTTAGGTTTCCACCAATATAAATTATGCTTTACTTTGAATTCAATAAATAATTATTATTCATTTTCTATTTGAATTACGACTAAAGTCTTGATTGATAGGCTCGTGAAAAACATCTATATATGTTTTGAGCAGTATCAAATTTTGAATCCAAAACATCCATCATTTCTGCCTTCCACATGCTATGGGATTAAAAAGAAAAAATGAATTTCATGAAGTATTGACCAAGTTGGGTGAGTGGAACCTCTGTGAGTTTTATATTTCTTAAGAGTTGTAATAAAAATTCATATTAATCCATTTACTTGCCAAAAAAAATTACAAAAATATGCATCACATCAAACATGAGTCACTCTACTTATGTCTAATTTTTTTAAGAAATATTATCATTTATTATGGTTAGGGTGGTTTAGATGAACACCCTCGCGATTATTTTCCTTTGAGAATTTATGTACTACTACATTGAAATTTCAAATTGTCCTGTAATTTTTCTTTTGTAAGTTGGTTAGTGGAGTTTATGTTGTTCTTCAATATGTGCAGAAAGATTAGAGATGTCAGTACTTGTAGAAGGCAACAAATTTAAAGCATCACAATCTATTGCAACATCACTATAGTATGGGTCATTCTCAATTTTATATATTAATGTAGCCATGACATTATGTTTGTCAACATAGCAATCATAGTTTGTCCCCTGAATGCCAATTCTTCACATAATCACAACTTCAATATCATGTAGATGAAGTGGAAACAAAGTTACAATGGTCATGATGTCTTGTGGGAAGCTTATAGTATGGCCACTATATTTGTATTGGTCCCCTCTAGCATGGATTACTTCCAAAACTAGAGCAACTCTAGCTATAAGCATTTCTTCGACTTGAGTAAGCTTTGCAAGGATGGCTAGTTGTGGAAATACATCCATTTTGTTTGCTATGCTAAATCTGTGGACACCTTTTTTGGAAGAAAAATGCAAACACACAACGCTAGTGCTAGATGCTTGGACTCTCATGTTGGCATATCTCTCATTGCAAATAGAACAAATTTTCAATTTAGACAAAGCATCACTGTGCCGATGGAAGGACTACATAACAATGTATAAAGTATCACCAAACATGTTGCTTGAGTGATGGGTTTTCGGTGATATGGATGGTAAGGCATGACTAGCAAGGGTTTGTGGCAGTGTAGAACCAAGTATTATGGGGGTAGATTTGCTACTATGGCTATGTTACAGTTGTGTAGGGGTGGGAGTTGAGGGGGTGCAACAATGAGCAAGTCTTGCTAGTGATCTTTCTTGCAATGGTGGCATGCCTAGTTGGGAATGTGGCACCACACTAGGTGGCTCTATAGCACATCTTTGTTGGAAGTACTTGGCTTTCCGACCTATGCAAATATGGTCTTTGTGATGTACATAATAAAGTTGGTTTCTTTGGCATTTTGTAGCCTTTTTACGATCCACACTCAATGTAGCATTCAAACTTGAAGAAGGTTGCAAAGTGTACAATAATAATATTAAGAAAACAATAAAATGGTTGCAAGCACCAAGTTAAAGGGCAATGGTATAACTAAAGTCACCAAGCTAATTGAATATGCAACAAAGTAGCCATAGGTAGATAGAAACACTCAATAATACCCTATGGAAAGCAATATAAACTATATAACATGAACTATTTTACTATGTTCCAACCATTAACACAATATGGAAGCCATAAAGGAAACAATATTGGTTTGAATAGTGGGCTAGATGGAAGGCTATCATAACAAAACAATCCATAGTAATAAAGCAATGCACAAAGAAGGAAAAACACACACATGGCACAATTATTTTTTTCAACAATGCTTTATGGTAAATGACCAAAGCATACATATATGTATATGTATAGATAAATGTATGTATCCATATGCATTATATTTAAAACTTCTTTCAAACTCCAACAATAAAAACAAAAATGCAACCAATGAACAAATAGCTAATACAAAATGAAATAGAAGAAAGGAACATCTGCTCTTCACCCCAGCATACTGGGTCACAAAGCCTTGTCAGAACAATCTCATTGGAGAAGTGGCTAATTGTAGTGCCTCTCATGTTATTGATACTTTTGATACTGCTTTGTGTGTGTTTTTATTCTATGTGGTTTCTAATTATTTTTGATGCCTACTAGATACTTTGTTAGACATCTTTTCTGCCATGTGTTTTGTGTGGCAGATAGTTATGTTTATTTTCTTATGATAGTTGGACTTATGTGTGGGATACTTATGTTATGATGATGTTACTAAGTGTGTTATATTGATGATGTGATATTTAGATTTTGATTACTGTATTTGATTCGGGTGAAGGAGACGGGGTGGCATTGCTCATCTGTGAGTGCCCTGCCTCACCGCAACTCTCTTTCACAATGTGTTTGATTATGAGTTATATGCATATGTATATGTTGTTCAACATTTGGTGTTATGCAGGAATGTAGGTACCAAGTGATGAATCCACCCTCATTGTCAGGTCTAAGCGCACCCTACATACCCAATGGTTTGATGTGGTTAGGGAGTGGATAAGAAAGTACCCCTATCTATGTCGGTGGTTGGTCCAGTGATTGTTCCTGTCTTATTTGTACTTCATTTGTATGGGTATGATTTTAATTTAAGTGATTTACTTTCATGAGTTTTATACTGTCGCAAAAGTTGCATTTATGGCTTTGACTAATGTATTATTATTTTAATTTAAATACTATCCTATGCTATGAAGTATTAAGTAACTAAATGTTCAATGTTGAAAATGGTATCAATTATTTGGGAAAATAATTATGTGCATTAGCATTTATTACTACTGTGAATGTGAATTATCATTTAATTTAAATCAATAGAAGTTAATAATTTATTTTATTGCTTATTTAAAATTAATTCACATAAATTATTAGTGTGATTGATATTATTATTAAATAGTAATTTAATATTACATTTTAATTTTAAAGGTGGCGAAGTTAAATGTTGTTTTATTTATTTTAATGTTATTTTATTGTTTTTTGAAAGTCAACATTTATTTAAAAGGGATTAAATATTAAATGGTTGCATAAAATAGTGCTAGTTAATTGAGGAAAATGCCTTTTTGAAATAAGAAATGGGAAGGAAATTGTGGCAAGTGGAATTTGCATGGGAAAATATGTTAGTAAATTTATGACAACTTCTAATTTGGATTTTTTGGGAAAAAGTATATTTCCAAATATTGCTTTTTCGAAAAAGAAAGAGGGACAAAATGAAAAAATAAAAAATTGTTTGCAACTCAAAAAAATTGTTGAAATTTTTTTTGAGGATTAGTAATCTGTGTGGTTTTTCATCAATTTGATCTAAGATTATTTGATTTTTGGCTTGCACTGGGTTTTGTTGTCAAATCCATTGTTTTTGGGGTTTTGAGTCTCTAGATTATGGAAGATTGCAACTGGCTGGAGTCGCACATCATTTTATGCTTGAATCGAGCTTTGCATAGGACTTTGGGTAATTCAAATTTCATAATTTGATCTCTGTAGATTTAACTTTTTTAGAAAGGAGAAAGAAAATTTTGTTTGAAAGAGAAAATATGTTTTCCTTTGTGTGTTTGGGAAAATTCTATTCTTTGTAATTATTTCTTCTTGTCTATAGATTTCTCCTTCCTCTCTGTAATTTTCATTCTAGAATTCCTGTTGAAATCTTGATTCCCTCTATCTCTGGAATCTTCTTAGCTTGAAACCTTTGAAAATCTCTCTCATCTGAGAACCCTTTCGTTCCCTGTATTTTCACTATTGAGCACTCTAGAAATTTTTACACTTCTCTTTTGTCACTGTATTTTTTTCATGGGAAAATTGCTGGATGAAATAAACATATATATGACATTTTACTATGTTCTATAGTTTTTAAATATTAATGTGGAGGTTTTAATATATATATGTGTAAATATATCTATGCATGTTTATATATTTTGTGCATTTATTCAGTTTATTTTGTGCCTCAATTGTAACAACATTAGATGAATTGATATATATTTATTTCAGTATTTATATACATATATGTATATATGTATATATATATGCATATAGTGTATATGTAGGAAATGTGAGCAAATAATGAAAAATAAAAATAAGTTATTCTTGGAAAAAAATTATATAAAAAGGGGAAAAATGTTGTTTGTAAATTATGTTCAAAACAATGTCTTTTAATTTAAGTTGTATTTAGAATCTAAGGAAAATAAAATTTGTGATTTAAAATATACTATAGCATTTGATTTCATTATTTTCCATTCAAGCTATACCGTGATATATCATAATAGTTGTTTAAAATAAATAAATATTTTAATATGATTTTGAACTTAGAAGATTAATATCTTAAATATGCTTTTTACTTTGAACTAATTTTTAGAATAAAGATTAGATTTCCATTATCTTAGAAAAATCAAAATTTAGAATATTCTATGTGGAAAAGATTTAAAATCAAAAAATAAAATATAGTTAGAAAAAATGAAATTAGTGAATGATTTATAATTTGGTTTTTAATAAATTTAGTTAGTATCTTTAATTTTTTTTTTAAAAGGAAAGTTTATTTTATTATGTTTCTAAGATAAATCATGAAATTATCATTGCTGCTCTTTAATTATCTTTTTAGCAAGTTTATAGACTTAGATATTTAATGTTGGAAATTGATTGTTACCATAGGTTAGATTTGAAATATTTAATTGAATATTTCCGTAGATCAAAACTTAAAGATTTAATGTTAGGTAATAGATTATTTCCATGGATTTAATTAGAGATATTTCATGAACTTTATGATTTAGAATATATTTTAAATGATAGAATTGTGATTTGTTATGCAATAGGTTTGTCTGTGTTAATTTTGTATTGGTCGAAATTGGAATAAGTATCATTTGTAAGAGTCTTGTCTTTGGTTATAAACATGAGTAGTGGATTTGATTATTGAATATACTTTCTTGTAGAATTATTTAGTGTGTAAAGTTCCATGTGTTATCTATCATTTTATATTTCAGTGAATAGTGTTTATTGTTGTAGTACCTAATAGTTGGCTAGAGAAACTATTTTGTGAATTGAATAATTGAAATAACTCCAGTGTTGTAGCAATTTTAATATTTTCTTGATTGGAATGATTGTTTAGTTGTAGGTGGTTATTGCAAGAATACTTTCATCCTTGTATATTATTGTTTTCATTAGATGATTAAGTAAGGGAGTTCAATAGTGATATTGATTGATTCATAATTAGTTGGTTATTTGTGTAAAATTATTATTATAGATAAAATTAGATAGCTCATATTGTTGAAAAGTTTTAAGGAAAGATGGTTGACTTAGTTATAACAAGATGACAGTTATGCCCCTTACAATTGATATAGTTAATTTTCCCAAGAGCATTAATCATTGGAAATGCACTCTTATAGTTAGGAGAACAATGTAATTGAACCTTAATAAGGAAATCCCTTGCTAGTTAAGGTCTAGTTTACATTTTATTTTAAACAAGGATAAGTGATTAAGTTGTAGATTCTTCTAGATCAACTAAATATATGTCTAGTATTGTTATACAATTGTTATGTTTTAAATTCATTATAGTATTATGTGGTTTTAGGGTCATTCATAATCGGTAAAGGAGATTATTGTGAAACCCACTAGGGTAGAAAGTTGGTAGCTCTTAGTTTATCTTTATGCCATACTTATAGTGGATAAAGGACTAATTAGGAGAATATTATTATACAAAAGTAATTTTAATGGCTTAAGCATGTTTACAATATAGATTTTATGTTAACCATAGAAGTCATGATTTACCCCTTATTCGATATTGCATCGTTTTCCATTATGATTTTATGAGTTGTGAATGTCTTCATGGTCTTGTTTAAATGTTTTGATATAGAATGTGGAAGTGATGCTTTTGCGATTACCAGTTATTGTGATTTGATTTGTACAATGTATTTCGGGGTTTATGTGATTATCTCTCAACTTCCTATTTACTCAAAATAAAGGGGTTATATGATGTGTAGTTTTAATTGCATGAGTTGATTTATCTTGCTTGACTCTGAGTGATGGAAATTTGTATTTGATATGTCTTATGTTTAATTTAGGTTGAATTTTTGTACAGTGTGAAATTCTGACTTGATTTGGCATAATGGGTTATTTTGGTTCCTGGGTAGATATTTATGTACCTTCGGGGGCTAGGGGAAATGGTGTGTGTGCACATTTGTTGTTGCACCTTTTGTCTATCTTTTTACCTCATGAATATTTGTGTAGTTTATGGGTTTTGATGCTTGGATAGTCACAAGATGGTCATGCCTCATGTCTTATGTTTTATAAATAATTCCTTTATGTCTTGAGGATTGAGGTATGCCTATTGCTTGTCTTTGATTTTAGTGTAACCGTAGGGGAGAGTGGCTCTTCTTGGGGCTAGTGTACAAGTGGTCACCCTTGAAAGAGTTTCCTTAAATAAGTGAACCTAATTAATGTAACTAGTGGGTTGGGTTAGTTAACACATAACATCTTGATAAAAATATGCACCTCACCCCTATTGTTAGCACTCTCAAAGCCTAAGGATGGGTGGGAAGACCTGGTTGGTAAGGTCACTACCTTGTCTATGTGAAAGGTAAGTGGCTCTGCATGAGTCACCCTATGGGGCGGAACCTTGAGATAGGATGTCTGGTTAACCATAGATGGAGGTGGCTCCTAATGGTAGGTAGTTTGGTGAATCCATGTAAGGCCATGCAATGAAACTCTCCCACTGTACCCTTTGTTTTCCCTTGTTCTTGTTTCCTCTGGAGTTGTTTATTATCATTGTTGTTTATGTGGTTACCTAGTCTTGAGTCATGTGGTGTTAGTCCTTTATGATTTCATTTTGTGGCCGAGGGTTCTTTCTTATCAACTCCTTACATGAGGGGTGTTCCTTCGGGTTCAAAAGGTCAGGTGGAAATGTGCAATGCACCCATTGGGTCCCTAGGTGGTGATCATGGCACAGATGCAATTGCAGATTTGTCAGAGCTTTGCTTAGGGAAGATTGTGCTTTTAAATAATTCAACTCTTCATTATTGTACTCTTGTATTATTTTACACCCTTCCCAATGTTATAAGGGAAGTAGCTTTGTATTGTAACTTTGTTTTCACATTATGTTGTTTAAGTGGAAATATATTCCATGAATGTAACCTTGAACTCAAAAGTTGGATGTGGTAATATGTTCTTTATGTTTTAATTATCTATCTTGTTCATGTTGTATGAATTTTATATTTATGTTATGTTTATTTATGCTTCCATTATTTGTTAAGTTTGGTTTTGTTTATCATTTTAGTTAGTTGGGTTCATTCAAGTAGTGCACCATGTTACGCCATGGGTCGAGGTTGTTGTCATATGGTTTATATTAATGTTGTTTAATTATTTAATTATGTTTAATGTAATTGATGTTCTTCTTTCAATAAAAAAAATTATTCTGTTAATTTATTAGTTGTGTCCTATGGGGTTTGTGCGGTGGGGGGTTACACTAATTCAAAAGAAAATGCACCAATTACAATACTAAATTTTTCAATGGACATGAATAAATGATAACACTATGCATTGACAAGACTTCTTTTCAGCAAAGCATTTTTAGTGTTAAACCATGTCACATATACTAGTAATTATTCCAGTATGATGATACATAATTTAATACTTAAATACTCTTTTGCAAAAGAAGTCTCGTCAATGGTATAGGCTCAAGTGTGTCCAAAAATTTATGCTATGTGATCAATCGTGAAAGGAATGTTATTTATTACTCCCAATATAGGACCTTTCATTCTAATGACTATTTTTCAAGCGTAGAAGTGATAATACCCAAGGAATCATGTTGATGTTCTAATAGTGACAAGCTACTTCTTCGAGACCCGAGTATAAAGATAATTAAAATATACCCTAAATGGCTATTTAAATTATACTTATATTTCTTTCTCTTGGAGCTAACTTATGTCATTTTGATGAGTCACATCTTTCATTAAATAAGATTTAATATTTGTTATTGGAAAGTTGTCTATTTATCAAGGCCAACATCTCTTCACCTAGAGGTGTGAATGGAGGAGGCACAATTTTCTATGAGGTCATCCTCTTGAAGAGTTGTGATTGGTTATGCTTTATTGCTAAGACTCATCCTTCTATTCAAGCCGACTTGTCTTGGAGAGACTCAAATCTTTAGCTCTAATTTGTATATATATTCATTGGAATTTCCATTGTTCGACATCAATTTGAGAAGTTCGATATCATTCCTTGAAGTGTGAATTCCTTCTTAAGCAGTTCAATTTTAATCATTGAGAGGAGATTGATTTATATAGTTGGTTGAGATAATTATCATCTATCTGATATTCCACTACATCAGATTGGAGTGCATGTGTTAGGCCTTTATATCAGCCTCTATTCTAAAAGTGACTTCATTACTGATTCAATATATAAGTGATATATTGTTGCTGGGTTTTCCCAGGGTATCTATTGTGTTATTGTGTTTGATTTTGAATTAATTTTCTATGCATTTATTTTGATCATAAAATTTAACATGGTATTAGACTGGGTTTGAGGAGATCATGATTAGATTTTTCCTTACAACAATACTCTACTCTTTTATTTATATTTCTTGGTCTATCTATAATTTAGTCAAGATGGCGAATGGGCTTAAGATTGAGGATAGACTTGATGGAGCATATAACTTCACATCATGGAGATTCAAGATCATGCTTACCTTGCAAGAGAATGACTTGGGTGAGTTTGTGGAGTACAGTGTTCCTGAACCTAAGGAGGAAGCAGAGAAGTTGTAGTGGAAGAAGAAATATATCAAGGGAATGAAAATATTGGTTGATTTTGTTAAGGATCATATCGTTCCTATTGTCTCTAAGTTGAAGATGACAAGAGACATGTTTAAAAAATTGGAAGAAATGTACAAAATAAAAAATACCAGCCATAAACTTGCACTGAAGCAACAACTACACCATGTGAAGATGGTGAAAGGAGAATCAGTGATTACATGTACTTCATGAGGATTTCAGAATTGAGAGATCAACTCTCAAAAATTAGTCATATGGTTGACGATAAAGACTCGACCATGTTTTCTCTAAATGGTCTTCCTTTTTCTTGGGAATCCTACATTCAGGGAATCAGTGCAAGATAAAAAAATGGCTAAGTTTGATCATCTAAGGGTAGATCGCATTCAAGAAGAATCAAGGTTGGTGGCTAGAGGTGTTGGTCAAAATTCAAAGAATGAAGATATTCATGTTCTCGCTTCCCATTCTTTGAAGAAGAAAGGAAAATATGGAAAGAAAGGTTTCTTCAAGAGGAATTGAGATAAGGGAAATGATGATGCTCCCACTTCCAAGAAGAAGAAAGATATGTTCAAGATCCAATGCTTTAGATGTGACAAGTATGGTCACTTTGGTAAGCATTGTCCATCTAGACCTAAGCAACAAGCCATAGTTGCAGATGTTGATGATGCTTCTCCACAAAAGGATTCATGTGAATAATTGTTCTATTCAGAATTATCAAGCAATGTACCTATAAATAGCAACACTTGGCTAATCAACAGTGGTGCTTCTTGTCACATCACTGGATTTAAGGAGCACTTATCAAGTTTGGTGGAGAAAGATTCTTCCAAAAAAGTTATTATCAGAGATGATGCTGGATACTCCATGAAAGGGATTGGGACCTCTACCCTTCATTTGGATTTTGGCATTACACTTCAGTTGAGAGATGTTATTTATGTTCTAGGGATCAAGCACAATCTCATCTCCATTTCAGCTCTAGAATATAAAGGATATCAAGTTGCCTTTTTCAAAGGAAAAGTTCTTATGTGGATGGAGAACTTTAGTTTCAAGGATCCTCAAGTAATTGGTGTTAGACATGAAAGCCTCTATAGGCTATGTACATGTCCTTTATAGGCATTAGTTCATGATTCTTCAATCTTATGTATCTTTGGCATCGAAGATTGGCTCACCTACACTTTCAATCCTTACCTATCATGGACAAGATGGTCACAAGAATTCCTAAGTTCAATCAGGAGCATGAAGGAACTTGCAAAGGATGTGTTATGGGTAAGAATTCAACATCTCCATTCCATAGTAGTGAAGCAGATCTAAGTGTATTTTAGACCTTATTCATTCTGATTTATGTGGACCTATGTCTGTTCCTTCTTTGAGTGGTTTCTTGTATTATGTTCTTTTTATTGATGATCACTCTAGAAAGACTTGGATCTATTTTTTGGAAACTAAAGAGTTTGAGGAAGTGTTAGAAAGGTTCAAGGAGTTCAAAGCTCTAGTAAAGAATCTTTCTAGTAAAAGAATCAAGATCCTCAGATCTGATAATGGAGGAGAATACACCTCTAGTAGCTTTCAAAAAATTTGTGTTGATACTGGGATTAAGAGGGAGTTTTGTGTTCCCTATAATCCTCAACAGAATGATGTTGCAGAGAGAAAGAATATGACAATCGTGGAAGCTGCAAAAGCTATGATTCATGACCAGGATCTGCAAACTTTCTTATGGGCTAAAGCTTCTAGGACTCCAGTATATGTTCAAAATAGAAATCCTCACAAGGTCTTGAAGAATATGACTCTGGAAGAAGCCTTTACAGGGAAGAATCCTGAGGTTAGTCATTTGAGGATCTTTGGATGTCTTGTCTATGTTCATGTTCCAAAAGAAAAGAGAACTAAGTTGGAGCCTTCTGGCAAGAAGGGAATATTTGTGGGCTATAGTGAGACATAAAAAGCCTATAGGATATATGTTCCAGGTCATAAATTGATTGAAATTAGTAGAGATGTCACATTCAAGGAAGATGTTGCATTTAGAAGATCCAAGGGAATTCATGTGGAGATTGACTATGATGAGTCTCCTCAGGATATGGAAGTTGACCATACTCCTGAGATTTAGAGGGAGACTTCAAAACCAAAGGAAGATTTTGATCCAGTTCAGCCCTTGGAACCTATTGATGGGATTACCAATATAGTGATTAGAAGAAAGAGACCTCTTTGGGCTAGGAAAACTATGCAAGAGGCTAAAAGGTTCAAAGTTCCTAGAGGTACAATTAGAGAAAGTAAAAGGGCACATAAGTTCTCTAGTTATGTTGCCTTGATGAGTAAGATTATTGAATTTGATCCTTCTAGTGTAGAGGAAGCTTCTAGTCAAAAAGTCTAGAGATATGTTATGTCAAAGGAGTACCAATCAATTCTCAAGAATGATGTTTCAGACATTGTTCCTAGACCTGAAGGAAAATATTTGGTGTCTTCAAAATGGATCTTCAAGATCAAGCATGCAGCTAATGGGAGCATAGAGAAGTACAAGGAAAGATTCATGGCTTGAGGGTTCTCATAGAAAGAGAGAGTTGATTATGAATAAAAATTTTCTCCTGTTGCTTGCTATACTTCTGTGAGGACTATCATTGCCATTGTTGCATCTAGAGGATGGAAGATTCATCAAATGGATGTGAAGACAACTTTTCAAAATGGTGTGATAGAGGAAGAAGTTTATATCGAGCAACCTGATGGGTTCAAGGTACATGGGAAGTAGTCTCATGTTTGCAAGCTAAAGAAGGCCTTGTATGGTCTTAAGTAGGCCCCTTGTGCATGGTATGAAAGAATTCATCATTACCTGTCAAGTTTGGGCTTCTTGAAGAATGATGTTGAATCTAATCTATACTTTAAGGTAATTGATGGTGAATCATTGATTTTTGTTTTATATGTTGATGATTTGATTCTTATTGGAGAAGAGCACTTGATCATCAAATGTAAGAAAGAGTTGGCCTCTAAGTTTGAGATGAAAGGCCTTGGGTTTATGCATTACTTCCTTGGCTTAGAAGTTTGGCATAAACCATATGAGATGATTCTAAGTCAAGGAAAGTACACCATTCATATACTTAAGAGGTTTGGTATGATGGATTGCAAATCCATGTCTACACCTATGGAGACAAACCTACATAAATTGAAGGAGGCTACAACTAGTTCAGACTTGGTGGATCCTATAATGTACAAACAACTGATTGGATCCTTGATGTATCTAGTTAAGACCAAACTAGATATCTGTTATGTTGTGAGTGCACTTAGTCAGTTCATGTGTGAATCGAGACAAATACATCTTGTTGCAGCTAAACATATCCTAAGATACTTGTGTGGTATAGTTGGATATGGGTTGAGATATTCTTCATATGCTGATTTGGAACTGCATGGTTATACTGATTCTAATTGGGCAGGGTGTGTCACAGATTGGAAGAGCACCTCTAGATGTTGCTTCAGTTTGGGGTTTGCTATGATATCTTGGTGCAGTAGGAAGTGGTCATTTGTAGCATTGAGTATAGAAAAGGCAGAATAAATTGTAGCTTGTATGGAAACTCGTGAAGCAGTGTGGCTTCGTAAGCTCCTTGCAGGATTGTTTGGAAAATCAATGGAGCCTACTATCATTCATTGTGATAACAAGAGTTGTGTGAAGCTTTCTATCAATCCTATGTTTCATGACAAAAACAATCATGTTGAGATAAAATACCACTATATCAGAGATATGGTATTGAGGAAGGCTAAACAATTGAGATATATCAACACTAATGAGTAGACGAGAAACCTTCTCACCAAGCCTCTCTCTAGAATAAAGTTTTTGTACTTTCGAGATAAGCTTGGTATGGTGGAGAATCTAACCTTAATTGAGAAAGAGTCTTAGTATCAGTGATCTCTATAATGATTTCTTCTTTGTGAGAGAAGTTCAAGGTGAAATCCCTTGATTAATGAGTTCTTCTCTATGAGAGAAGTTCAAGGTGAAATCCCTTGACTAATGAGTTCTTCTTTATGAGAGAAGTTTGAGGTGTAATACCTTGATTAATAAGTTCTTCCTAGTAAGAGAAGTTCTAGGTGAAATCTCTTTATTCCACCCTTTGAGAGAGTCATGGTGGATGCCATGTGTGTGACTCCATGATAGCATCACTAGAGAGAGTCGTAATGATTTTTTTTGTACTTGTGTTTTCTCCCTCTGGGAGAGGCATGGTGAAAGTCATGTTGAGGTGACATTATCACACAAGTGGTGAACACTTTTACATACCATACATGGTTGTAGCCATAATGGTTGATATCATGTTGAGATGATATATGATATCATGATGAGGTGATATTCTTCTTTTCACTTATGGTTGTAGCCATAGTGATAGAAATCACGATGAGGTGACATGTCTTGTGCAGCTAGAAGTATCATCCCTAGCTAAGAGGGAGTATTGATGTTCTAGCAGCGATGGGATGCTTCTTCCAAACCCAAGTATAAAGATAATTGAAATGGGTATGTGTAGGATCATGATGGGCCAAAAAGTGGCAATATGATGGGTATGTGGCTGACGACTTTTTTTTAACCCAAAATTGATGAAACAAAAAAGGTTTTAAAAGGAGATTCTCAGCTTTCCACCAATATAAATTCTACTTTACTTTGAATTTAATAAGTAATTATTATTCTTTTTCTATTCAAATTACGACTAAAGTCCTGATCAATAGACTGAATGAAAAACATCTATAGCTTTCAAATGATATCACATTTTTTGAATCCAAAAAATGTGTCACATTGTATGCTTTGCATAATATAGGATTAAAAAAATAAAAAATTGAATTTCATGATTTTTTTGACCAAGTTAAGGTGGTCAGACATACGATTTTTTTATATTTTTAAAAGTTGTAATAAAAATCATAATTAATTATTTAATTGGTTAGCATCACATCAAGATGTGAGTCATCTACTTATCTAAAATATTATAAAAATATTATCATTTTATTGTGGTTAGGGTATAGACACCTACTTCTTATTTTTTCCCTGAAATTTAAGTACTACTGCATTGAAATTTCAAATTTTCACCAAATAGATTTCTTTTTTTTATAAAAAACATAGTAGTTTTGAAAGTACATTCAATTTTCTACAGATTCTATTCTTACATATTTTTGAAATAATATAGATAACTTATTCAAAATTTTAAGTCAAGTTGCCTAACTCTTATTTTTCTAATTTTTTTGCCACTTAAGGGCCTATTTTTTCCATGATGATCCTGCACATACCCAAATATAGCCTAAATGACTATTTAAATTATACTTATATTTCTTTCTCTTGGAGCCAACTTATGTCATTTTGATGAGTCACATCTTTCATTAAATAAGGTTTAATATTTGTTATTGGAAATACGTCTATTTATCAAGGCCGACATCTCTTCTCCTAGAGGTGTGAATTGAGGAGGCACACTTTGCTATGAGGTCATCCTCTTGAAGAGTTGTGATTGGTTATGCTTTATTGTTAAGACTCATCCTTCTATTCAGGATGACTTGTCTTGGAGAGACTCAACTCTTCATCTCTGATTTGTATATATATTCATTGGCATTTCCATTGTTCGACATCAATTTGAGAAGTTTGATATTATTCCTTGAAGTGTGAATTCCTTCCTAAGTAGTTCAAATTTAATAATTGAGAGGAGATCAATTTATATAGTTGGCTGAGATAATTATCATCAATTTGATATTCCACTGCATCAGATTGGAGTGCATGTGTTAGGCCTTCATATCAACCTCTATTGTAAAAGTGACTTCATTATTGATTCAATATATAAGTGATATATTGTTGTTGAGTTTTTCTCCCTCAAGAGAAGGGTTTTCCCAGGGTATCTATTGTGTTATTGTGTTTGATTTTGAATTAATTTTCTATGCATTTAGTCTGATCATAAAATTTGACACATCAAAATTGACATTATGTACATTGCATGTGTATATATGGATTTCCTACTTGCAAATATTAAACCATGGCACAAGGGAGGGAAAATTAAAAAAATAAAAAACCCACATGTAGATAAATACTTTTCCCTATAGTCACTTATTGAAAATAACCAAAGTAAACATATATGGAAATTTCTTTGCAAATGTATATATGCATATGCAATCTCTTTTCAATGGAGAGTGTAATGAATAGAAGGTAAGATGCACTCTTTAAAGAAGAGTGAATTGTTGTTGCTACCTATGGTTGTGCATCGTCCCTTCCTTCATTACACTCTCCAACTAAAATAACTTCACATTTTTTTATTGCACATGCATATACACATATACATATTCATATACATATATTACAATGAAGACAAGAATGTATTTGCAAACACCAGGTCAACAATTCATGGCTTTTGCTACTTGGAAATATAAAAGGATGTTTACACCAGCTAAAAAAGAAAAAATGCAATCAATCAATACATAGGTAATAGAAAATGAAACATACTAAAGAAATATTTTCTTTCCACCATACCATAATGGGCCATAGAGTTGCATGGGGTCTTACCAAACTCCTAGGCAAGAACATACATTAACTAGTGCCAATACGATCAATAGTGAAACCAATACTACTTACTATACCCAATATAGAACCTTTGATACTAACAGTTATTACTAAGACATCACAGGGTAAAAGCAAGAAGTTGGGTACATGAAGAGGGGAAATTTTGGGCAAAACAAAAAGTTTCGTAGGAAATGTGTACATGTTTTCAAAAAAATGCATACGCGTTACAGATTGGGTACCTGAGCCTAAATCCGAATGTGCACACGTTCAACTTTGGGTATGTGAACCGAAAATGCGTATGCATTATGAAATGCATACGGGAACCGAAAATGCGTACTCATTATGAAACGAGTATGCATTTCGTGAAGGTATTTATTTTTTTAAATAAGTGACTGTATTTCATCTTTCATCACCATTTTATTCAGTGTCAGAGAAGAACAGAGGAGATTGTGTACGCATTTCAAAGGCTATGATTGAAGAAAAATTTGACTACCACCTCCTCCCATCGACACAACCAACCTCATCGACCTCCAGGTTGGTTGAATTCTGCCTTTTTTTTGCTTTATATCTTGTTTTTTGGTTTTGTAATTAGTATTCAATTTTTGTTTGTTTAGCGTGTTTTAGTTCAATATTTTATAGTTTTAATTGCATTTAAAAAACAAAAACTATCAACAAAACAAAGAACATTAAATTGTAAATTGAAAACCATAAAAACTAAACCTAAATTGGACACATTTAACTTAGAAATCAAAACCCTAGAAATCCTAGGTTACAAATTTTACATAGGTCCCTAAAAACTAATTTACACAGGTTAATCCTTGGACCTAAACCCTAAAACGTAAACCTAAAACCCTATTTACCCTAAAACGTAAACCTAAAAAGGGCTATTTACCCTAAAATGTAAACCTAAACTCCTAAATTAGGGCTCCTCATGGAGGTTTAGATTACTTTTTTTTTTGACATAACCTTCTTTGTATGATTTTTACTATCAATCATAGTTCTTAGTTTATTTAGGGTGGAAGTGATGAAAAGTTCAATATTAGGGGCATGTGATATAATAGAAGAGGTAAAATAAGGATGTGTAGTAAGATTTGATGACATAGCATGTAGGGAGGGATCACAAATTATAGTACATAGGTTAGGTACACTTTGGTATGTTGTTGGTTATCCACACAACTACCAATGAAATCCATAATTGACTAATAATGGAGGTACAAACAATCAATGCATAGATCTATATATTTACCAATAAATTGATTTAATTATAATATGCTCACATAATATAAATTTGATAGCTAATTTTATCTATAAAAAAATCATGATTGTATAATTTAACTTGAGAAAGTGTACTAGTGAAGTAAAATAATGTACCTTATGTGAAACTATGTGCTTGATTTAATAAGTTTATATATCATGATGCTAGTTGATATAAGCATGTAATCACTCTATATCAATGTTATTAGCTTATATAGTGTATGATGTATTCTCTTAAAAAAAAATAGAAATGTAAGTCATACTTGTTAATCTAGACTATGTGCAATATGGATATAGCTAGACGCATAAATGTTATTAAATCAAATAAATATTAAAATCTAAAGCATGAATGATTTTTACCCATTTCTCTTATTTGGATGAGATCCTTTGTGAATTATGTAAGGATGCATTATAATCATATTTAAGCCTTAATTTATAGGATGTTATTCATAAGATCTATAGGTTGTGTGTAATCTAATTCCTATTTTAACTCTCATGTGTAGTGACATTGTTCTAGATTAGGAAAACTAAATGTTGTACTTTCTCTAAACTAGAGTATCAAAGCTAACTTTTAGCATGAACATTTCAATGGAAAATTCAAATTACCTTTTTGAGAAAATTGATAGATGATTCATACATGCAAGTCAATTCTATAACCAAAGGTTTATTTTCTAAGATTATTTATTTATTGAATTGATCAATTGATTCCTCACTTAGTGCTAGTTAGGCTTTTTTTTGAAAACCCATGTGTCTAGAATTTATATAAATATGAAGGAAGAGTCTATTCCATAGAAAAGTTTCAAAAAATATATGATTAGAAAAAAAATTGGGTCTAAATAACTGTAGATCCCCTCTTCCTTTTAAAATCATCCAAGAGTGCTTAGAGGTCCAAATAGGTTCAAAATCCATCGTAACTCAACAACTTAGCTATAATTGAAGTCTAAAGTTCCTAATTGTTGATATATTGAAGCTATTCCTAGAATGTCACATATTTTATTCAAAGCACTAAGTTTAGGTGGTAGGGTTTCTCATTTACTTGTAAAATATTATTCATGTGTCTTCTATATGTTTTCATGTCATTAAATATCTAATTCTAAACCCTAAACCCTAAAAGCATTCATTTTGTTGTAGGACCTTAAAATGAAATTTGGTTGCCTTAGGAAACTCCACCAAGTTTTATTCCCTTAAGCCATGGAACATTTTTTCCTAGGATATTACTCTAGACATAGATCCACTTAAGCCATCCTATCACCCTAAATTGTAAATCAATGTCTTAAGGGGTCCTAATATGACATTTCATATGGGGATCAAAGAAGTTCTCAAAATTTGGTGAATAGAGATCAAGCTCATCTTTGTTTATTTTTTAGATCACAATTAGGTCACTAGCATATATCTATGTGTCCCTTTGAATGTATTCTATTAATTTTTCATTATTATCTTTAGTATTCTTTGAAAAAAATGAATGAGATTATAAATTTTAATGGCAGTGTTAAACTTATAATTTCTTCTTAACTACTTTGTCCCACTATAGAGAACATGTGTCTCTTATCATGAAATTTGAAAATTTAGATAAAACAATTTATGTCCTTAGATTTAATTAAATTCTATGTCATACTTGATTAATACATCTATTCATTTTGTTGTAGGACCTTAAAATCAAATTTTGTTACCTTAGGAAACTCCACCAAATTTTATTCCCTTAAGCCATGGACCATTTTGTCCTAATACCTTACTACTCATAGATCCCCTTAAGCCATCCTATCACCCTAAATCGTAAATCAATATCTTAAGGGGGAATTTGACATTTCTTAAGGGGATCAAAGAAGCTCTCAAATTTTGGTGAATAGAGCTTGGTCACTCATCTTTTTTTATATTTTGTACATTGCAATTAGGTTACTAGCATACATCTATGTGTCCCTTTCAATGTCTTCTATTAATTTTTCATTCTTATCTTTAGTATTATTTAAAAATAATGAATGAGATTAAATAAATTTTAATAAAACCCCATAATTTCATTTCTACCCTTCATATTAACAACCCCACATTGGACTCAATTTAGTGCGTGTACATGCTATGAATTTTTAATGTTATGGATTGTTTAATGTTATAAATCGAATGATATTCAAATAAAATATATTTTGAATTTGTGCATTGTCAATGTGATTTTTAAATAACTTTCAAATTGTGTACATTATTTAATTATTTTGTAATATATATTTTTTAATTGTTTAACATGCAGTTGCCATATCATTGCTCACACGGATCCAATGTTTAATTTAGAGGATTTTATGCCCGATAAAGAAATTCCTATAGATCCCATACATCCCAATCCACCAAATGAACAAAACCATAGCACAGCTCCAAATTCTCCACCACCTAACCCCCCACTCGCTCCTATACTTGATCAAGATCAATTGCGAGAGAAAATCTAAGAAAACCTCATTGTCATTCAAGGAAATATAGATGTTGTAAAAATTGAGCCTAGACTCCCTCCCCATCTCATACAGTTTGCATCTATGATGCAAACTATTATCAATTATGTTCGATCTATTGATGCGGTCCTACATAGGTTCCATCAATGGAGAGAAGAGAGGAGACAATTCTATGTGGATGGATTGTCATATAAAAAAATCAATGACCTAAAAATTACCAAACAAGCCATGTTCCAATATTTTATTAAACCCCAAACAAACCAACCAACTCCACCCATGAAAAAACAAATTTCAATTTTATGGTGTAGGCACCCGCAGATAGCTACGCATTTTTGGGGGAGATGGTGGATGGTGTTTGATAATCCACCACATGGCAATAGTGAGGTGCCCTTATACCTTTTGAGAAAGTTATGGGCTGAGTTTGAGTAGGGTAAAAAACCAAAATAATTTGATATGAGGTCATTTTAGGGAGTTGGGTGTGGCATGCCCCAACATAGACTAGGAGCACGTGTCGATCCTCAACAACATGCTCCAATTGCTCCTATTGTTCCTCCTCCTCCTGGTGTTCCCATTGCATTTCAATAGTAGACCATGTTATTGACATTAGGAGAATTGAGTTCACTTTCAAGACATCTCACTCAGCAGAATACACACGTGGCCACTGAAGTGGCCAATAGAGAGCATGGAGGCTCGGGCTATAGGGATACTCAGACATCCACTTCAGGTGATGCACATGTATCTGGGACAGGGTCATACCCAAATTTACTATATTCTAAGGATCGTCCTACACAAGTAGGTTAATATTTTGAACTTAAATTTAATTTAAGTTTAAAATGCGAAAAATTCATGAAATAATAACATCAAATTATATATAATATAATATTAATTCAATAAATGTTTGGTGTAGATGCATGATCATGTGATGCCTGAAACTCAATATGATCATCAGGTATACATGTTGAGTGTTGTAGATTTAGGCTCACCTTTTGGATAGGTACTTGAACTAATATATATTAAATAATTTGTGTGGATATATATCTAATATAATTTGAATTTGTACACGTGTGAATTGATATATTATATCTAGATGTAGGGAGGTCATATGATACCTAGTATTGACCAACCACAAGTTACAATGGTGAGCACTCCTAAAACATCATCAACTCAGGTGCATTATTTCAAAAGTTTGTTAAGTTTAAATTAAATACACATCATAGATCTAATTTAATTTATTCATTTACATACACATGTGTAAATGATCTATATGAATTGTTGTACATCTATATGCAAGAATTTCATGAGATACCCATGGTGGGCTGTGCACCTGAGACATCGTTGACATTTATGCATGGGAAATATCAGGTGCGTGATCATGAGGTCATATCATTCGAGGTTGTAAACTTTACTTTAAATATCCTATACAATTTTTACGGACCTTTTTAATATATATATATATTCAATGTTTTACATATTGTTTGCTTTATATGAATATGTAGGATATAGTAGATCAGAAATTTACATCTTCTCAAGTGACAATTATGCTACCCATTGAAGAAAATGTGCCAGTTACAAATTCACATGATCATATGGTAATTTATGCATACTAGAAATCATTTTTACTATATTTACTAGATATTTAATTAAATTTATTTTTAACTAAAAGTTTATATTTTCAAGTTTAAATATGTTTAATTATATCAAAATTTCTAAATAAATTTAAATCTAATTTCAAGTTTCATGTACTCTTTTATATCATGATGCAGGTACATCTAGTTGACATGGAACAAAGAGGAGACTTGATTTGACTGATCAGCTTGAAAGTTAGATGGTTTAATATTTTATGGACTATAGATCTCTAGTTTTATTTAAATATGTGTTGGACTTGACATATAAATTTTATTGACTATCTATCTGTAGTTTTGTTTTGAACATGTTATTATCATATTTGTGTATATTTATATCAGTTGACTTTAATATGATGATTATATATGCAATCAATTATGAGATTGTGTTATGTTCATTTTCATGATTATATGCACTCATACATATCTATATTTATATTTTATCTCATTTTCAAGTATTACATGCACTATATAAATTCTTATCTAGAATCAAATTTCAGATATATAATTTATCACATGGTTAGGTGACAAATTAAAACATTCTTTAAATAGTTTAGATCATATTCATAATAAATTAAGGGCAGGTAATTTTAACTATTTTCCATGTAGATAGAAAATATTTGAATCAATAAAAAAAAACTATCTCCTTGTATGTATAAAATGTATAATCTATACAATTGAATAATTATATAAAATGTGGTAAATATAAGACATGAAATGGATAATCTATAAAATTGGAAAGGATATTTAAAAAGTGACATCGAACAAACAAATATAATGTATATCAAAATGTTTACTACAACTATATAACATGATGAAACATATATGTGCATCTAGATACAATTAAAGCTTATCAACTTTTAGGTGAAGACCAAAAATTGATATTTACATAGTCTCTTGATAAAATAATTTTTCAGTTCAACAATCACATCATAGATTGACTTGATGAGAATCTGCAAAAAAAATTAATGTAAGTAACTACAATTTTTATGAGTCATTTAAGAAAAAAAATCATGCGAGAAAAGAACAGTATATAGTAAATTCAATACAAATTCAAATGATGTTTGCCATAGGATGGATTAAGGGGACCTAAGAGGATATATAGCTTAAGGGGAGTTGATAGAATGACTTGAAGGGACGTAAGAGAGTGGATTAAGGGGATGCAAGAGGGTGGATTAAGGGGATTTGATAGAATGACTTGAAGCGATGTAAGAGGGTGCATTAAGGGGATGCAAGAGGGTGGATTAAGGGGAGTTGATAAAATGACATAAAGGGATGTAAGAGGGTGGATTAAGGGGACTTGATAGAATGACTTGAAGGGATCTAAGAGGATGCATTAAGGGGAGTTGATAGAATGTATTAAAGGGATGTAAGATAGTGGATTAAGGGGATGCATGTCATGAACCTTACGATATGGGTTAACAGGCCCTAAGAGGATGGATTAGGGGGAATTATGAGAGTGACTCAAGGGATGCAATATTATGAACTAAGGGGATGTAAGAGGATATGAATTAAGTGTCCTTTAAGATGATGGATTAAGGGAATGCAAGAGGGTGGATTAAGGGGAGTTGATAGGATGAATTAAAGGGATGTAAGAGAGTGGATTAAGGGGAGTTGAGAGAATGAATTAAAGGGATGTTAGAGAGTCGATTAAGGGGATGCAAGAGAGTGGATTAAGGGAAATAACATAATGAATTGAAGGGAAGTAAGAAGGTGTATTAATGGGAGTTGATAGAATGACTTAAATGGATGTAAGAGAGTGGATTAAGGGGATGCATGTCATGAACCTTAAGATATGGCTCAAGAGGCCTTAAGAGGATGGCTTAAGGAGAATTATGAGAGTGACCTAAGGGATGCAAGAATGTGGATTAAGGAGAGTTGAGAGAATGACTTTAAGCCCTAAACCCTAAACCATATGGCCTAAATCCTAGGAGATGAACCCTAAACCCTTAAAACCCATATAGTTTTGTTATTCTAAGCATCTCATGAACCCTAGAAAACATAAACCCTAAACCATATGACCTAGAGACTTGGAGATGAACCATAAACCATTAACCCATATAGATTTGTTACTCTAAGCATCTCATGAACCCTAGAAACCATAAACCCTGAACCATATGACCTAGAGACTGGGAGATGAATCCTAAACCATTAACCCATATAGATTTGTTATTCTAAGCATCTCATGAACCCTAGAAACCATAAACCCTAAACCATATGACCTAGATCCTAGGAGATGAACCTTAAACCATTAACCCATATAGATTTATTATTCTAAGAATCTCATGAACCCTAGAAACAATAAACCCTGAACCATATGACCTAGAGATTGGGAGATGAACCCTAAACCATTAACCCATAAAGATTTGTCATTCTAAGCATCTCATGAACCCTAGAAATTGTAAAGCCTGAACCATATGACCTAGAGATTGGGAGATGAACCCTAAACCATTGACCCATTTAGATTTGTTATTATAAACATCTCTTGAACCCTAGAAACCATAAACACTAAACCATATGACCTAGAGATTGGGAGATGAACCCTAAACCATTAACCCATATAGATTTGTTACTCTAAGCATCTCATAAACTCTAGAAACCATATAACCTAAACCATATGACCTAGAGACTGGGAGATGAACTCTAAACCATTAACCCATATACATTTGTTATTCTAAGCATCTAATGAACCCTAGAAACCATAAAACCTAAACCATATGACCTACAGATTGGGAGATGAACCCTAAACCATTAACCCATATAAATTTTTTATTCTAAGCATCTCATGAACCCTAGAAACCATAAACCCTAAATCATATAACCTAGAGACTGGGAGATGAACCTTAAACCATTAACCCATATAGATTTAGTATTATAAGCATCTCAT
>VDFB02342522.1:0-14796 GCA_007258455.2 Sequoia sempervirens
ATGTTGTATCCAAATATAACCCAGAGAAGGATCACTCATGATATGGGCCTTGTATCCACCTCATAGAAAGTTAGTGGTGATTGATACTAAGAAAGCATTTGGACATGCCATGACTCTAAAGGTTGGAGAGGTAGATCCTGTACCAAAACTTAATAAAGCCAAAATACAAATGTTGATAAAAGAAAAGGAAATGTACAAAATGAATAATGAAAGGATCATGAGAGAAAATGATCATTTCAAGGATATGCTAGGAGTCACAATAGGACCTCCTAAATTAATAACACATGGTGAAAGCTCATAGGTAAAAGATCATTGGGAGGAGTTAACTACGCATTCACAAGGTAAATATGATACACTCGCTGTAATAATAAAAAAAAGGCAAGCCAACTTAACAATTTGGTTGAATAAGCTATGGGGAGCATATTCAAAGAACCATGTGATAGGGCAGGAACACAAGAGAATTGATGGAAGGATTCAAGAAAAGTTTTGAGAATTAAATGAAAGAGATGTTCCTGACAGTGTGGTCATTGGTATGGGTAACCAAATTATAAAGAAACACAGGGACTATTATGAGGAACTGCAAGAAGATGTAAAGGGGTTGGTTGATGTTATGAATATGGGACAGCCTACACTATTTGAAGATGGAGAGAAGTTGAAAGAGAAAGCCAAGTGGATGAAAGAATGTGAATTGATGCTGCAAGGAATTCTAGAAAATGCTACAGGGAAGGATTCGACATTGGATGAGAGTTGCGAGCACAACGAAAGGATGATAAAGGTGGAAATATCGGCCAGGATTACATTAGGAGATGCTGATACTCATGAATGACAGGATTATCTAGATCATTTATCAAATGTTCATCTATGGCTAAATAGAGCCTAATATCTTATTTTAATTAGTTAAGTAAAATAAAACATTTATGAAGGGATGTGTCCCTTCCAAGTTTTTATGTATTTATATATATTCCAAAGTAATGCAACAAATATAGGTGTTAGGAGATATTCAATAGATCTAGATTTCTAGCAAAATGCTTTCATATACAGAGACTCAGATGCATGTATTTTGATGGAGTAAATTAAGTTATCTAAGTTGCGGATTAAGATTTTTGTATCAGTTGTTTGTTAAATTTATGTAGTTATTTGATTGTCTCCATTTTGATGCTTCTCTATTTTTTAAATTAATATACCAAGTTTCTACTCATTTTATCATTGTACATTTGCTATATATGTGTGATTGGGTTATTCGGTTCTCTAAAGTAGGATTAAAATATTTTAATCAATCACAACAATTGGGAAGTGTTACTTGGATTAATAAGAAGAATACCATAACTAGAATTTCCATTCTATCTCAAGAAGATTTTGTCAATTATTCACTTGCACGTTTACACAAGTTATAAACAATTTATGTGCTTGACAGTTTGAATTATAGCCATTATTGAAATCCACAGTTGCAGATATTCATTAGACTTCATATACCTAGTAAGGCACTGGTCTCCCCTTGTATTCTTTTATAATTTTCATTATTCTTATTTATTTTACACTTACATTTACAAATACACATACATATGCATTTACTGTTTTCATTTATTTCTCATGTAGTTTAATAGTTTGATCGATTTCATTTTATATGTGTTGAAGACTTTAGAATTTCAATTACATTAATTTGTGGATTTGTTGTATCTATAACACTACAAAACCATATACTCTTTGCATTTACACTTCCATTTAGAAATACACATTTATATACATAGATTTAGATTTCTTTAATGATATGTTGCATTAATTGTTCTAGGAGAGCATCCAATAATTGCATTTACATTTACATTTAAAATACATGTACAGACATACATACATATATGTGTGTGTGTGTGTATGCATAACATTTATATTCAGTGTTCAAAAACAACCCATTAGGTTTGCACATGGATAAAATTTCACAAAATCAGATCTCCCATACATATTTTGTTGAAACCTAGGCTTGAACCTCTCATTTCACATGCTTTTCTTCACAAAACTCTTGAGGACAACAGTTATACCTTCTTTATTTCTCAACCTATGCCCTATTCATGCATCCTACAATTACAAAAGTATCCATGGGTCCTCTTACACAAGCTACATTAATTACAAAAAGTGTAAGAGCCCCTTTATATCATGTTCGAACTACAAAACCCTCAAAAATAGGGTAACTGGGCTGTATGCAAAGAAATGAAGTTTTCTAACTCAAATCAATGCCTTAAGCCCTCAAATTAGATTCAAATCAAAGATAACACATATCTTCATGACATGAAATTGATTTCACATCAAAATATAGCTACATGTGACTGTACAATCTTGCACTTCAATAGGAAAAATACAAAATTTTTTGAGAAAAATATAGATTTTTGAATGACAAGGAAGCACATATTTTAAAATCCTCAACCATCAAAACCATTACAATGATCACTTTATGCCTTTTTTAAAGGCCTTTTACATCAAGAACTAAACAACCACATAAACTGGTATTTAATCTTTTATGATCACATGAAACATAAAATATACACTAATTTCAAAGTTCCATTACAACATCACCTAATGAAATGTTTTAATTTTTTGACTTTGGAGCAGAAAAAGTACATCATTCAAATTAATTGCCCACTAATGTCATAAAAATTAAAAATCATGAATCAGTATACTTGCGGCTTATAAAGTCAAATATAATTCTATCAAAGAAATTAATATCAAATGATAATATAATCACATAGCTCATACTGTTTCAAATCTTCCGTTGATCTTCTTCTTCATCCAACTCTTTTGGCTTGTATTGTTGAGTCTAGATTGACATTGTAGAGTTGGTCATATCATCATCATAATATCATTGATATCACTTTTGATAATGTCATCATCCACATGGATATCATCTTTATGAACATTAAATCCTACATCATCATGATCTAGTTCCTCCTCTTTGACATCTTCGTCAGGGACATCATCAACTAACCATTGATCCGGATCATCATCTACATCATCTTCTAGTTGATAGATATCTTCTTCTTCCACCACATTATACATTACCGGCCTTCCTCTCAGATCATGTCTAACAACAAATGACCAACCCAATTTACCAGGAACCTTTGAGTAAAATACTTGCTCACATTGGCTTGGAAAAACATAGGGCTTATTTCCAGCTCACTCAATCGACCTTGTATTAACCATGGTAAATCCATTATCATGTTCAATAACAATTCTCTTAGGATCATTTTAATTCAATTGTAGCCTATACCATTAGACGACAAATAGAATTAATCTGACGTACTTAAAGTCACACTCAAGTATACCATCCAAAATATGATAGTATCAATTTTCTGAGACTTCTGGATGTATATCGCTTCTACATGAAACATTAGTCACCTGAAATATTGCAATTATACCAAAATCACAAGTTTTCTTCATGTCATCCAACTTTTTGATTCAAAATGTATGACCGTTGCACCACATAGTCTTGTGGTGTTTCACCTGCAATATGTCAAACATGTAAAAATTATTGCAATATCGTCAGTTGATAAACATATTTATTCCTAGCCAAATGTATGCAAAGAAAACAATCTCAACATATATATACATCAATATTAATTGAAAATAATTAAATAATATGGGTGATTAATATATTTATACATACCTGTTTATTTCTTATACCATATGCTAAATCAATTTCCCTTTTTGTAGCATTGGAATATCCATTACAATGAGCTTCCTTAACCAATGAAGCCACACCTTCCCATGTTAATGCATGACCAAATTGTTCACATCGTTTAATCGATACCATCATCCAATCAAGAGTGTTTATGATGTATGAATGTAGTGCATCCCACTCTTGACCAATTGTATCAAAAACAATTGAAATTCACAAATGATGTATAATTAGTTAAATACCACAGTATACGACCTTAATTTATAATTGATGTATAATGAAGATTAAAAATTAAATAAGTACAATATACATAAAAACCATATGTAAAATGTATTCCAATTAATCTCCATGACCATTTATAATTACCTCTCACTTTCCTCAATCTACCTTTCCCCATCAGGTACTCCCCTTCAAATTTGTTAATGGAGTTGGGATCCCAAATGTGATCTACATGGATCTTTGCTACAAACTTAGGAAAATATTCACTAATGTACACCATGGTATGGTATACCATATATCCCTCCACCATAGAACCATCAGGATGTGCTCCTTGCCTAACCAAAGCCTCCAAAAATTTCAAGTGTCTCTCAATCATCAACATTGACCTTGTGTGTATAGGTCCACACAATTCAATCTCCTCAACTGGGTGTATGAGGTAGTGTTCTTGTGCATTGAAAAATGTCGAAGGTAGACACTTTTGAATTTCATACATTAGATGATAAATTTTTCTCTTCCAATAATTTATATCTTCTTTATGGATTTATTTAGATGAAAACCATCTACAAGTGATTCAAGGCACAAATATATTAATGATATTTAACAAAAATATATAGTATATTATATAACAAGTAAAACAAATGACAATTTTAAGATGTATACAACGAATTCAACAAATATCACTACTTACCTCATGTATTTCCCAAGATCATATATAACTTGCTTCACATTATTGTCAAAGTTGTCTGGGAGAGAATGAGGTAAGAGATATGTTGAGGGGCTAGCTGGGATTGGCTAAAATGAGGAGATACATTCGCTGACTCTGCTAGTCCGCAGTTCGTCTCCAGATCTGTTGATGCCGGTGTCGCGCCGATGCTGTGATCCGTTCCAAAAGTTTACGAGTGCAGCTGAGTTTATAGAGAGGAGAGTTAGTGCTTTCACACGTTCCTGCGGTCTAAAAAAGAATGAGGTAGAATGTACTACAACAATTATAAAATGATCTTTTCATTATTTTTCCAAAAGTAGTAAACATAATACACTAAAAAGTACATGCATTATACAAGTGTATATAATATTCCAAAATAATTACCTTAATGAAGGTATGCCAATCATGCATTTTCATCCCTGACACAAATTCACCTTTATTTGTTATTATGTTATTTATGTTCATAGCAAATCCTATGGGAAATTGATTTTTTCTTATGACTTCTTTTATAGCATTACTTTGTTGCTCTGTTAATAACCAAGGAATGACGCTTATATTAATTTGGTCTCCATCACTATTTAATTGAATGACATTTTTCATTCCATGATTAGCTTCCTGAATGTCACTACAAATTTTGACATTTTTTTCTTTATCATGCCTTCCATCCAATATTTTCCATAATATTTCTATTATATTATTTTTGATATACATTTTATCAAAAAAATGCACAATTTGTAGCTACTCATAGTAGAGCAACCTACTAAATTGTTTAGGATAACTTTTTAGTCCATGTGGAAGCCGGCCATTAATGCCTTGATGACCTTCATGAATTATATAAGTTAAACAAATTAACAACGACAATCATTGTCAATTACAACAAGAGTAAACACAACACAATATAAAAATATAAATTCAAAACATATCATCTATGATAGATAAACAATTTGATCTGATGTATAACCTTGACGATTAATTCTATTATATTCCAACATCCATAGGCGAAGTGTCATTCTTCTTGGTTTTGATGTAGTCTCTTCTTTCCCATGAAAAAGATATTTTTTTGTTAGCAGTACATATGAATTTCTATGGAAAGTTCCTATACTCATCAAACACATGCTTTTCTAAACTTTTTGAACAATGAGATTTCATCTTTGGACCACAAATTGGACATGAAAATTTTCCCTTTGTTTGAAGGCCTGCAAGATCATATATAATTGGATTAAATATGACAATTTTTATAATTATATATAATTAATAGATTATTTAAAAAACATGTGTGATATCTACTTCATAAAATTAAATATTGTTAAAGTGTAGTTGAATGTTATAACATACCACAAAAATGTGTTAACCCTGGGGCATCATGAATTGTCCATACAAGCATTGCATGGAATTGAAATTGTCTTTGTCTATTAGTCTAGAATTAATGTCATATATGATGGCGCTATTCCATAACTTTAGTAACTCATTGTGACAGAGAACAAGATATATACATTCATATATCTTTTAACTTGGTACTTACCTAGTTGAATGAACCAAGCCATTTACATAATTATTATAACCATTTTATTGCAATATATATAAATTAAATGTACATGACTATTAAATGAGAAAAATATAAGTCATTATGCAACAAATAAGACAAATGAGATGCTACTACATTAAGTAAAATTGATGTAAACAAATACCTGGAACAATCATTGACAACATTATGTGCTCCCTCTTTATTGGCATCCATGGAGGAATGTTACTATTGATAACAAAAATAGGCCACATCAAGTAAATAGATCTCAACTCTCCAAATGGATTGGCACTATCCACTACCCATGAAAGCCTGAGATTATGAGGTTCTTCTTTAAAGTGTAGCTATTTTTCCTCCATATCCCTAAATGCAGAACCATCCATAGGCATTCAAAGAATGTCATATCCACTTCTATTCCATGAATGGTAATCCATAAATTGTGTTAAGCTTTCACACCTAAAATAATAGTTGCATCATTGGAATAATGAGGGTATAATGAAAAACAGCGAGGCACCTTTTTTGTTCGTTGATCTGTTTGATATCTTTCGATGATGACATTTTAGGGCATTCTATTACTGGAAATTCGTATTGTTTATGATATATGTCATAGGTCATTGGGACGTATCTGCTTCGCGATACTCCATTCCAATATCTTTCATAATGCTAGATAAATATTGGTATGAGCAAGGTAAAATATTTGATGGTGGTAACAAAAATTCACCAATCAATCTATAACAAAAAATAATTTGTTAATAAAAAGAATATTAATGGTACATATTTCATCATTTATTTACTAGTGATCAGCTTCAACAACAATTAAAATAGATGAAAAAAGATGACATATATGACATGCATGCTTAATATCAAAAGTAGAGATTGCTTTATGTTGGATAAACCATTCATAACCTTCAAGTTCACCAACAACAATACAACAGAGAGAAGAGTTGTTTGGGAGCTTTCATAAAAGGGCTCGTATGCCTTCTCAAGTACAGGTAAATCATGAACATCATCAAAGTCATCTCGATTATCATGATTAGATGTGCCACTAAATGCGTCATGGATCAATGTATTTGTACCATCATCTTCAACTCCTATTTTTGATGCGATCATCTTCTTCCAATAGGATATTAACTTCATCTTTGATATTCATAGCTCCATGTTCATCCGCTTACCAAAACCATATTCAAAGCTACATTTGTTTGTGAGCAGTAATCAATTTTCGCCACTAGCACCCAGCCGTGTTACACAAATAAAACCATGATCATTCAGAGTGATTATATATATATATATATATATATATATATATATATATATATAAAAGTTAAATGATATAAGCATTTACAAATTCAATTAGTATAAACGCATGTAATGAACAACTTACCAATGGACAATAATCTTGCCCCCCTTCAATGTGACCATGCTGCCTACAATGTTTCTCAACCGTTGTGATTAAAAGTCTTCTCGTCTTTAAGCCCTTGCAATTATTGCAAGGACAATAACATTTCCCATCACCCTTTCTTTTCAATCTAGCCCACAATCTATCAAGTGTCTCTTTATTTTGTTCTGGACTAATATTATTTGACATGATTTTTTTTTACCAAGCTTGATATTTAGATCTTCAAAAAATATCAAAATCACCTCCAGTAATTTTATTCGCAGATGAGTAACAAAATCTACGTTAATATTTTACAAAAATTGGCATTACGCTTGCCTACAAAGAAGATAATTGAATTTAATGACCCAAAACACTTTAAAATGCACTTCAAAACTTATTAAATTCTGATTTTACTATGATTTCCAACCATTAGACTCCTAAAATCAGGTAATGAACCACACGCAAGGGCTGGCATGGAAATTCTCAAAACCCTAAGGGCATGTCCCCATGTAACTACACTGCTTATTTTGGCTAGCACCCACTGCTTAGCTGGTGGCCCCATGAACATTTTATTTTTCTACTTATTTTTAAGAAGTCAACATAAATTTGAATTTATAATAGTTAATAATAATTTCTGCAATTAAAAACTCAAAAGAAAAAATAGAAAGAGATATTACAATAGAGGGAAAGAAATTAGTGGAGCCATTGGCATTTTTGAAATTATGCAGCCACTGCATATTTCCAGCCCCCTTCTTTTTTCAATATCTTATTTTCAATTTTTAAGAAGTGGTTGCTTAAAATGATTCCAAATTATCCTTTCCTAGGATAATTTATTTTTGCATGGGGACACTCCACCTACTTAAACTGCTTAAATTTAAGTAGAAAACATACTTAAGCAACTACATGGGGACAGGGGGTAAACCTCTAAAAATGAAATCTGATGAGATGTTGGTTTAAAATATGATTTTCAAACCTAGAAGTACAAATCTGATTTCACAATTGAATTATGCAAAAATACAATGACTACCCTAAACATGGTGATATCTTCTTGAATTTTTTCTGATTTTTCCTAAAAAAATCATCCTTAGTTCTCCACAAACTGTCTCAAGTAGAGAAAATTAACAAGTATAGCAAAACACTGTCACAATAAATAAGCAAACTCACTTTTCTTTATGTCGACCACAATTTGATCTTTTTCTTATTTTTTATGTTTGTCAAAATTTTGACAAAACTCCTAGTTGAAATTTTGATGAAACCCAAGTTCATCAAAATTTCAATGAACGTCGGGGATAAACTTTTAAAAATAAAAATTACACATCAAATTTTACAAGCACCCAACAATACATCAAAGTATACATATTTCATCTAAAATTTTCATCGGATTTTGTAGTCAAATGAGTTAGTGGATGATCAAGCCCCCAGGATGAAGATCCCATCACAAACTAAGCATAAGAACAAAGGAACACACAAAGAATTAGATGAAGCTTTGATCATCAATCCAACTAGTTGTGAATTAGATCTAGGATAAAAGAGAATGTGTACTAACTCTGGTACCACATAACTTATTATGATTCCGCTGGGTAAGAAAGCCCCAAAATGTAAGATACATGTATATGCTAGTTGGTATGCACTCACAAACACAAAAGTGGCTATGGGGAAAATTCATGCAGCTAGGTGTACTTACTGCTCAACCATGCCAAATTTATACCTTGTGATAACTTTAACAAGGCACCACAAAGAAAAAATGAACAAGGGATTTCAATTCAATTTTCATGAGACAAGGAAATATTTTTATGCTTAGAACTCATGAACAAACAAGACGACACCACAGGAATACAAGTTATGTTATGCAAGGTGGCCAAGAAATGCAACAATGTAAAAATGCAAAGTGTAAAACATTTGTAATGTGAAAGATGTTCAAAGGAGTCTTGTTCATTTTATGTAAGGTCAATCACTTAGGGAACATTGTGTCTAATGTCTCCAAGAGAGGACCAATCAAAGAATAGTAAATCCACAACTTAGGGGATGCAGTGCATCACATCAAACCACCAAGAGGAATGTAATATGCTAAGAAAGATCGCACTTATGAAGAACATCACACCCAATGTCATCCACAAAGTAATAAACATGTCATACAAATGACAAGGCTACACCAAGAGTCATGAATGCAAATGAATTATGGTATTGTATGCCCCCAAATTTAAAGGAATTGCTACACATCATTCTGTCAGCAATTTATTTAAAGTAGAGGAAGAAAAAGAATGCAAAAACAAGACATGAGAGCTAACTTGGAAATCCCTATGCCATGTCATATGTTTCAAAGTTAAGTTGTGTAATGTCAAGGAAAATTAAAATAAAAAGAAAGAAAGGGAGTTTCCCCTAGAAGAAACACCATAGGAACACATAAAAGGGATCTATGGTTGGGGTCCCAGGTACATCACTAGTTCTTTTGCAATGTTTTTATGAAAAATCAAAATTTTTCATCATTCCCGAATCACATAGAATGGAAAAGAATGACACATAGGAAACAAAAAAAGAGGAAAACAAAAGTTTCATTTTTGAATTCATGCTCGGAAAATACATTGGGGGTCTCAATGCTGCATCATCCCCAAAAGGGAAAAACAAGTGAAAAGAGAAAGGAAACAAAAGAATTTTTATTTTTTTGGGTCAACATGAAGGAGAGATTTCGGTCTCAATACATTGCATCATCCCCAGAAGGAAAAACACAAGAAAAGACAAAGAAAAGGAAAAGAAAAAGGGACCTTGTGGATCAACATGGAAGAGACTTAGGGCATCTCTACACTTTGTGTCATCACCAAAGGAGAACAAAAAACAAAAAGAGAAAAATTATACAAGAAACATTTGGGTCAACATGGAAGAGACTTAGGGAATCTCTATGGTTTGCATCATCCCCAAAGGAGAACACAAAATAAAATAAAAAGGAAAACAAGGTGAAAAATGATATGCAACATATAGAAGAATAGAGGTATAAATAGAAGAAATGTACGAAGAGAGAGATAACATCAAACACACGATATGGGGGAACACTATACGCACATAAAATAAAATAAAAAGAGAATAAAAAGACTAGCGAGGAATATGCAAATCAACCATCTAATCCTAGTCATCTGCCTCCCAATCATGATCATCATACTGTAAGGGAGGTTGACAATCCAATGGGGGAATTGCAAGGGCCAAGCTAGAAGAATCACCAGGTTGTGCACTAGGTATAAGAGATTTATCATCTAAGCTCATAGAAGAGGAGAATAAGGAATTCAAACTATTATGCAGCTCTTCATCAATCTTATCAATATCTTTGTCATCATCCTCATCAAGATTAATTATGACAGGAGGATGAAGAGTAATCTCCAAGGAAGGATGTATCAACAATGGCAGTTGTTGTATAAGTTCAATTTGTTGCAAAGGTTGTGAGGGAATATCTTGTGGTGAGTCAAGAGGATTATCAAGAATTATTTTTTTCAATGGTAGAGGTTGTTTTCCTTGATTCTTTTCATTTTTCATTTGTCGAGTGAGAAAATGATGATGTCGGTGACACTCTCTACCACCCTGGTTTAATTTAATTCTATTTTGAAGTTGTATGTATGTAAGAGTAGATTGGTCAACTATAGGCTCATTTGTTTCAGAAAATCAGTTTCTCCTTGGCTTTATATACTTGTTTAATGGTGATAGGATTGGGTTACTCTCAACATCTCTTGGTATCTTAGACAAACAAGTTGAAGGGTCGGATTGTGATGGAGTAGGTACAGTTTGGTCATGGTTAGAGGTAGGTTGAAGCATGGTCTCATCTATGATAGGAGATGCGGAAGTGGATGGGGATGTTCCACGAAGAGACAATTCAGCTATCCTTTTGGCTTTAAAATTTTGATATTCAATGAAAAAGAAGACCTTTCGAGGTGTAATGGGTTCCATGGGTTCGGGCCAAAAGGAATCCAAGTAAAAATTTTGTTGAAAGGATAGGGGATTAAATCAGCTATGGTCAGTAGTAAATATTTTGTTGTCATGTGGAAACTTCAAACACTTATGAATGATTTATGGAACCACTTTCATTGAGTGAAGCCAAGGGTGGCCTAGCCGCAAACAAAATTGGTTGGATTGTGAAATGATAGAAAATGTTACATCTAATGTTTTCGGTCCTATTTGTAAGGGTAGCACAATTGATCTAATCATAGGGAATGCAAAACCATTGTGTTTTTTTTCCATGCAATTGCTTTATCATAAGTATCTTGATATAACTCATGTAGTACCAGAAACTCTCCTATGATCACATTCTCACCACAAGTAGGATCTATTAATATCCCATTAGTGGGATTATCATACATTCATTCAACTATGTAGAGAGGACCATCAAGAAGCTTTGGTAGTATTTTTTTATTAGAAAAAGTGATATCAAGAGATTTAGTGGTTTGGCCCTTATGAGGGATAACGTCTATTGTAGCTATGATATTATCCATAGGACTATTTTCAATAACCATTGGGGATATATCATGATGTTGCTCATTTTGTGCATCAATAGTCATTACATTGGTATTGGAAGGTTCTCTAGCCTTGACAAATGAAGTAGTATGTTTAGGCATAGGTTTGGTGAACCTTCAAACCCTTAGGTGATGAACATTGATACAAATAATGAACAACCTGATATTACTCCAAATGTTACCCAAGTTAAGAAATCCCTGGATGGAACTTTGGGAGTTTCAATGAAATTGTCCCTCATAAGGTCCCAACAATAGAATCTCTTGATATTGCCTCTTCTCTCATGATATCTTAAAATCTTCTAATGGTCCTCTTTACATGACTATGATCTGAAATATTTTTTAGTATTACATGATCTTTAGAAGATGGTGTAAAATAAACACATGTGAATTCTAAACACATGCCTAGTTTTCGTTCCCTATGATGAGATGAATCGTGCTCCCAAAATAAATATATTGATACTTTGGATGTAAAATTTCTAATATTCCTAATCAGATCATTCCCTCTATCTGGGTCATCCTTGGCTCTGTGATTCAAAGGTTGTCCTTAGATTTCGTGTTTTGAGAGGATTTACACATAATATCAGGCCATACACCATAGTGGCTTTAATCCATTATCCTCTAAAGGTAATTTTTCCTTAGAATCCTTTTGGCCTGAACCTATGGAGCCCATCACCCCTCGTAAGGAATTCTTTTTCATAGCCTATCAAAAGTTCAAAGCCAAATGAATAGCCAAATTGTCTCTTCATAACAGGTCCCCATCCACTTCCACTTCTCCTATCCTAGGTGAAACCATGCTTCATCTTGAGTCAGACATTGAACAAACAATCCAAAATCATGAGCACCCAACCATAAACACTTCCCCTCCATCATTTAAATTCCCAAGAGAAAATGAAACAAATCCCATCATGCCTCCTTGCATTAAACAAGTGTATAAAGCTAAAGAGGAAGTGATTGACCCATCTTCTTTGGTTTCTTATGTTCTTTCCCCTTTAGAAGAAAAGGAACCTATGTTGGATCAACCTGCTCTTACACGTCAACAACTTTGAAATAATCCTAAATGGAACCACCGTGCTAGGGAGCATAGGTGTCATCATCATCTCCTTGCTCGTCAAATGCAAAACAAAAACAATAAAGAAAACCAACCTCATCCTTTGAAAAATGTAGTAGATGATCACCCTCTTTCTCTAGACTTGCCACAAGATACTATAGTCCAAGCCACACAAAAAAAATGAACTCATCCAATAGTTGCAACCTTTGATACATCCTTTCTTAGAAATAACACTTCATCCTCCTATCATAATCAACCTTGATGATGATTATGAGGAGATCGTGTAAAAATAGATGAAGAAGTGCATAACAATCTAAACTCTTTATTTTCATCAACCATGAGCTTAAATGATATATTCCAAGTGAAGAACCTCATACATCTCCTAGTTTGGATATTACAATTCTTCCTTTGGATAGTCAACCGCCCTTGCAATACATTGAACATGGTTGGGAGGCAGATGACTTGTTAGATGGTTGAATTGAAATTTTCTTACTATCCTTTTATATTCATTTTTTCATTTTTCATTTTCATTTTCCTTTTCCTTTGATTTTATGTGAGTATTGTGTTCCCCCATACTGTGGGTTTGATGTTCCCTCTCTTTTTACACTTCCTCTATTTTTCTATATGTTGTACATTGAACTTTATGTTCTCCTTTTGGGGATGACACAAAGTGTAGAGACACCTTATGTCTCTTCCATGTTGACCCAAAAGGTCCTTTTCTTTTTTCCTTTTGATTTTTGTTTTCCTTTTGGGGATGATGGAAAGTGTTGAGATGCCCCATGTCTCTTCCATGTTGACGGAATTGGTCCCTTGTAATTTTTCCTTTGTCTTCTTCTTGTTATTTTCCTCTTGGGGATGACACAAGGCTTTGAGACCGAAATGTCTCCTTCATGTTGACCAAAAATATTTTCCTTTGATTTCACCTTTTCACTTGTGATTTCCTTTTAGGGATGATGGAAAGCATTGAGACCACAATGTCTCTTCCATGTTGACCCAAAATGGACTTTTTTTTTCTTTTGTTTTTGCTCTCTTTGTGACATTCTTCCAGTTCTATGTGCTTTATGGAATGATGACATTTATGAGCTCTTTCATAAAAACACTACAACAATGAATATACTGACCCCAAATCCATAGATCCCTTATGTGTTTGTTGTGTGTTTCCTAGGGGCTAACATCACTATTTTATTCTCTTTTCATTTTATGATGTGAATAACTTTAGAAACATATGGCTTGGCATAGGGGATTCAAGTTGGCTACTCATGTCTTGTTTCTATTTTCCTTTACTACTTTAAAGTAATTTCTCATAGAATGGTGTGTTGAAATTCCTTTAAAGTGGGGGGCATACATTAGAACAATTCATTTTCATTTTTTTGTTTTTAGTGTTTCTTGTCACTTCGTACGATGCGTTTGTCACTTTGTGGATGAGATTGGGTTTGACATGCTTCATTAGTGTGATCTATCTTAGCATATTACATTCCTCTTAGTGACCTGATGTGACACACTGCATCCCCTAAGTTGTGAATATACTATTCTTTGATTGGTCCTCTCTTGGAGACATTAGACACAATGTTCCCTAAGTTATATACCTTGTAGTAACTTAAGGGTATGTGCAGGATCATGATGGGCCAAAAAGTGGCGATATAATGGGTATGTGTAGGGTATGTGGTAGACAACATTTTTTTTACAAAAATTTGATGAAACAAAAAGGGATTTTAAAGGAGATTCTTAGCTTTCCACCAATATAAATTATGCTTTACTTTGAATTTAATAAA